>CP099428.1:1800000-1985458 GCA_024114885.1 Septoria linicola | reverse complement strand
AACCCACCTAACCCTAACCCTAACCCTAACCCTAACCCTAACCCTAACCCTAACCCTAACCCTAACCCTAACCCTAACCCTAACCCTAACCCTAACCCTAACCCTAACCCTAACCCTAACCCTAACCCTAACCCTAACCCTAACCCTAACCCTAACCCTAACCCTAACCCTAACCCTAAGCTATTTAGACCTTCGTAGAGCTCTTTAGGAAGGACCTTAGATAGCGATTTCTAGAAAAAGCGAAATAATACTATACTATCGCTAACTATATTATAGAAGATAGTTACTATAACGAGTACGTACTCTATAGTAGGTTCTAGTTAATATAAGGCGTCGGTCTAGAGGGCCTATAGATTGCCTAGATAATAAGCCTCGTCTATATAGATTATACTAAAGCTCTACTTATTATAGAGAAGGATCTCGTTATCTATAGATTACATATATAGCGAAGGATCTACGGTCTTAGCGTCGTTATTATCGTCGCTATCGCTAAGCTCTAATTCGAGGACTATAGGTTCTACTTCGAGTTCCTCGTCGACGTTAGAACTATCGTCGTCGTTATTAACCTACGCCGTAACTAGCGTCTTAGATACGTTATAGCGTATATATACTTTACCCTTCTTAAGAATCTTGTTCTATAGCGACTAGAATATACTAAGGATAATAGTAGAAGAAGTACGTAGATCGTTAAATAATAGATTCGAGAGGTATATCTCTAGGCCGTCTAGGTTAGTATTTAGGATACTAGTATATCCTACTATAGCTACTCCGTCGGTATTACTACCTAGGCTATAGAATATAATAAGGTAGATATATCTCGTCGAAGAGAGGTCGTTAAATAGCTTAGTAATAGGCTCGATCTAAGCCTAGAGTATACTTAGTAGGTAGATAACGAGATAAGAGTAGTAGAGAGGCTTAGGGTTAGTAACTTTAAAGTTAGTAAGTAGCTATTCGGCCTTGTCGTTAGTAGCGTCTCCTATAGCTGTTTCTGTAGCGTCTAGAAATATTAGTAAATTACGTAATAGATATAGAATAATTTACTAGCTAGTAGGTAGACGTCTTAACTACTAGCTAGTAGATCGTTCTATATAACTCTTTAATAAACCGACTTACCTTTCTACTACTATCGTCGTTACTTAATTTCTCTAGCTATATAGATAACTATATATAGTACCTAGATAGTCTTACTAAGACTAATATTATCTCTAAGGACGGTATAGTATATCTCCGATTAGAGTATTTTTATTAGCTAGGCGATACTAGTAGGTTACTAGGGCTTAAGCGGGAGCCTATCTAGTTCGACCTAGAAGTTTTCGCTAGTAATAGGGTCTATATTTCTAGATTCTAAGAGTATAACCTTTAGCTTAAGTATAGCGACAGACTCGTCCTATATTAGTAGTATCGCTAAGCGAGTATTTATAGTCGCGTATAAGGTAGCGAATATTTAGGCATCGATAGTAGTATTAGAGCCGTCGACTACTTATATAGTAGAGTCCGAGTATTCTATATATACCTCTTAGAAGAGTCGCTACTTATTAACTAAAGATGTTAGGAGAATAGTTTTAAAGCTAAGCCGATCTATATACTTAATATCGTTATATAAGTACTCGACGTCCTTACTTAATATATCTATAATATAGATTCGAGCTTCGTCGCTTAGGTTATCTAGGTCTAGAGCGATCGTAGAAGCGTCGACCTTAATACTATCGAATACTATAATAGTAGTACCTATATCGTTCTACTCTTTAGTACGTACGAAATCCTCGGCGATTTCGTTAATCTCTATAAATACTATATCTACTAGTATTATAAGATCTTTAGCTTGTCGACGAGCTTACTCGATAGAGTTAGTAGCTATCGAACTAGAGGTAATATAGTATACTAGCGTAATCGCCTTAGGCCGGTTAATCTTCGAGTTAGTATTAGCGCTCTAGTCTCCTATCTAATAGCTCTTCTTTCGTATAAATAGGTAGATAATATAGAAGCCTCGAAAGATATCCTCGCTATATAACGAGAACTTGTCTATAGAGTAGATAAGTAGAGCTAGTAGCTTCTCTACTAGTATAGATATACTATAGAAAATAGGAGGCAGGTATAACTCTACCTATAATTCTTTATCTACTTAGTAGGTATCGATAGCCTACTTTATAAGATATATAGTATAGAGCGTAATAATAACTATATAGTACGAGAAGCTACCTCTAGTAGAGAGAGAGAGGCGAGGATCGAAGAGTAACTTATCGAAATAGTCCTAGTTAGTAGTCTCTAGGTCCTTTCTAAATAGGACTCTCTTCTTTCTAGATTCTATAATAATATCGATATAGGTATTTAGAGAGAGAATACTTAGTATTTGCCTCTCTAAGCCTTCCTATCTAAAATTATTCTATAGTTAAATTAGTACTAGAATTAGAGTATAAGTTACTTTAGTAGAATATACTACTAGCTAGTAATACGATAATATAGACTACTAGCTAGTAGTTTATTCTACTACGTAATACGTTCTACTAAAGTAATATTAGAGAATATAGAAGTAACTCTTACTATAAAATACTTATAGTATTCTCTTAGAGTAGGAAAAACTATACGCTATACTAATAGGAACTAATCTAGGCTATTAAGCTCTATATATCTAGCTAAGTTGTCGTCTTTCTATATAATCTATATAGCTTTAATACTATACGTAAATATACTCTAGGTTAGTATAGTAGGAGTAGGTCGAATACCTGAATCTAGAATACTTATTAAGTCGTTTACTCGCGTCTCTACTCTACTCTTAGCTAAATCGTCGCGTGAAACTATTACGCTTAGGATATTATTAAGCGAAGTAGTAGCTAGTCTCTTACGTAAGACCTTAGTATTCGGTCCTTACTTTTTATATAGGGTCTACGCCTTCTTCGTAGTCGAGGTCGCGAATAGTAATAGGGCGTCGAGTAGGTCTACTACGAGGGTCTCTATAGTATCGCCGACCTTAGTTCTCTTATTTAAGAGAGTATTAGGTTCCGACTTAGAAACTTGTCTCTTATAAGGTACTATTATATATATCTTTAGAGCTCGCTTTAAGTAGCTTCTAAGTAAATAGGAAATAACTTACTAGATAGTAATATACTCGGAGGAGGTACGGATATAGCTAGCGAATAAATAGAGGAATAAATTACTAGCTAGTAACGCGATAGAGAGAGGAGCGGAAGTAGAGGTAGATATTAGAAGTAAGAAGAAGAAGAAGAAGAGAAGGGAAGATAGATTATTAAATATTATTAGAAGCTAGCGTAAACAAAGCGACGTTTATAGTATATATACCTATATATACGCGATAAATAAGCTAGCGATATTACGCGTAAGTAAAGGAAAGTAAAGGAATCTATAAGTAAGATAGGAAATCTCTTTATTACTACTAAATTCGGTAGTAGTAGAGGAATATACGTCTTATATCTAGATTTATATATTAGAAATAAGCTTTTATTAAGCTCTAACTATCGATCGTAATAGCTAGATTAGGCTTAGCTTATTAGAAGTAACTAGAATTCTACTTCTCGTACGTACGTAGAGATACCTTAGGTATTATTATATAAGCTTATAATACCTAAGGTATTAAAATATTTACTAGCTCTAGTTATCTTTAATTACTAGCTAGTAGTATATTCCTCTAAAGATATATGCCTCTAGTAGTATATTCCTATAATAGTATCTTTCTCTAAAGGTACGTTCTTCTAGAAGTATATACTAAGTATCTAGTAAGTCTATATTCCGATTACTAGCTAGTAAGATATTCCTTAACAAGTAGTTTTAACTTACCTTTCTCTACCTAGAGGCCTACGTAGACGTAGCTATCCTTCCTATTCTTCTCTTAACTAGTCTATAAACTCTAGGCGTAATAGAGACTAACTAGGTTACTAGTTCTTCTAGCCCTATATCTATATTAGCGTACTCTATGTCTCTTAGCGGACGACTAAATACTATATTCGCTAACCCTACTTTATAGTTTAGGTTAAAACCTTATATATAGGATAAGGTAAGATCTAGTAGTAGTCTAATAGGTAGCCTTTTAAACGTTACTAAAACTTATACCTAAGAGTAGTACTATTATCGAGTATCGATATACTAGTATATATCCTTTAATATAGAACTCGATATAGCTTTACTTCCTAATACTTATAACGAATACTATTATTAAAGTCGAATAGGAAGCTAACTAGAGACTATATAAGCTTGAAGTCGCTATAGTTTCCTATAATAAAGTAGATTTTGTCGTTTATAATCTCCTCGAAGTATTCTATAGACTAGCTAAGCTTGCTCTCTAGGGTAGTTTATCGTATTCTAGGTTTGATCTCGTATTTAACTACTTCGAGGATATCCTTATAGAACTACTCGAATACTAGGTAGACTAGCTAAAGGATAATTTAACTATAAATACGCTAGTATTTAGAGTGTTCGCTAAGCTATTAACGGGTAAGATCTATACGCCTTATAAGATCGAAGAAAGCGTTAACTTCGCTACTATATCGAAGGTATTAATAACGAAGGACGCTATTACTAAAAAGAATATAGTCTATAATATTAGTATAAAATTAGAGTTCTATCTAGTCGAACCGAGGCTCTATCTAAGCGTACCTATACTTACGTAGAGTATTACTAAAGCTAAGTCCGATCTACTTCTTTATATCTCTAGTCTCTATTATACGTTCGTAGTAGCTCTACTAGAGAGCTAATTCGTAGTAGAGTTCTATTCCTCTAACTACGAATCGAAGATAGTAGAGGAATATAGCTATTATTTTAGTTTGCTCCTATATAATATATAAGAGCTAGGTAAGGTTAAAGGCTAAGACCCGCCTTAGGCTCGTAGGCTTGGCGCACGGTATAACTATAGTACGCGTATATATCCGAAAGGAGGCAAGAATTAGTCTTACGATATCCTAATAGTCTTATTAGGAGGGCGCTCTATATATTACTATATACCTCTTTTATAATTCTAATTCTTCTCCTTCTAAGAGTAGTAATCTATAGAGGCCTATAGCTCCCTAACGTAACGTAGGTACGGCGCCGCTAGGGCTCGTAATAGGCGAAGTAGACGATTAAGGTAATCCTATAGATACTAACGAGGTTTAGGAGTAGGAGTCTACTAGTATAACCGAAGACGGTACGTAGGTAGAGCGTATATAGCTTGAAGCTAAGAACTAGGAACTACGTCGTCGCTTAGAGGTACGCGCTCTACGACGAGAGAATAATCGGCTCCTTATAGAGTTAGAATCTCTATCTTTAGTTACTCCTAGTACTCTCGATATTAGCGATCCTAAAGACGACGCTACTACTAGTGTTATAGGTAGTATACTTCACGATAGCGTATCGTATACGTAATATAAAGGTCTTAAAGTTAGAGAACCTTGTACCTTTAAGAGCGAGACAGTCCGAGAGGCGAGAGAGTTTATTTATAGTCTCGAAGTAATCTTTCTTAATAGTCTATAAGAGTTTAGTATAGAAGATTCGAAGGTCCTATATAGTATTATATAGCTCGTAGGCGAGGCGTAAGAGACCTAGTATAACGAACACTCTAAGGTAATACCTCTAGACTATACTTAGACTAAGTTCAAGCGCTTTATCTACGACGTTATCGAGGATTAAGCGAATCGTACGATCCTCGTAACGGTCGAGTATAAGAAGGCCTAATAAGGTAAGGGCTAAGGAGTACGCTAGTTCGCTATAGAGCTAGGCTACTTAGAGTCTTAACTAGGCGACTATACTAAAGCGTAGCTAGTACGCTAGCTTCTCGTAAAGTTAAAGCCGGCGCTTCGATAAGAGATTATTAAGAATCATACTATGCCTAGTAAGCGCGCTAATTTAGTTACGTTAGTAAGGCGCCTAGAGTAAGCCGATAGGGTAATTCCTATATAGTATAACTAGGGCGGAAGCTAGAGTAATAGGGACCACGAGCGCGATACGTACTCGAAGCGTAAGCGTATAGAGAGCGACGCTCTTACGCGTAGACGAGACGATAGTCTAGGAGAGAATAATATACGTCGCTCTAGCGATAAAGGTTCTACTCGCTCTATTATAGGCTATAAGTATTTAGAATACTATAGCTATAAGTAGAAGGGGCATATTAGTACTAATTCTATCTACTCTAATCGAAGCGCCTAAGACGATAGTAAGAAGCCATTAGTACGTAAGGTTACTATAGAGACGCTGAAAAAAGAGAAGGTATTAGAGAAGGACTACGATCTCTAGACACCGAGCTTAGTAGCGATATATACCTCCCTATATAAGTCGTAAATACGACTTACCTAGAGAGCGTAGTCGAGGCGTAGGATAGGCTTAAGCTAGCCTAATTCCTCCTTAATAATACTACTAATATTAACGTAGTGTTAAGATCCTTTATCTTATAACACGGTATTATAGCTCGAACTAATACTACCTTACCCTTAGCTACCTCGTTTACTAGGGAATTAAGGCATTATTATAGCGTATATTATATACGCGTACGGCTCGTAGACTCCGTAGGAGTAGAGCGTATAGTAGGCGTAATCTTTTATACCTACGATATACTAACCTTTAATATAATCTTAGGTCGGCTATAGAGGCGTACTTATCGTATACGAGTCGATAGCGGCTCGGATAAGTAGACCTATAGCGATACTTTTAAAAACGTTAAGGTTAGGGAAGCCTATAAGTTTTTTAAGGACTTAAAGTATATACTAACTATATATATAGTAGTAATAAGTAAGATAGGTAGAGAGGTCGACTCTCTTCTCTCTAAGTTCTAATAGTTCTCCGATATTCTAAACCTAATAGAAGAAATAAGGAGTAAGCTAGTAGATAGCGTAGAGTATACGATTAAGCTACGTCTAGGTACCGTTCTACCCTTTAGGCCGCTATATTACTAGTCGGGCAAGGAGCTAGAGGAATTAAAGAAATACCTTACTATAGGCCTTAAGTACGATTAGATCGAGCGTAGCGTTAGCGAGGCGGGTACGCCTATCTTGTTTATACTAAAGAAAGATAGTAAACTAAGGCTATATATCGACTACCGAGGGTTAAACGAGATTACTATCAAGAATAGGCACCTACTCCTTCTAATTAGTAAGACGCTAGATAGGCTTATAGGAGCTGTATAGTTTACGACTCTAGACTATACAGATATATACTATCGGATTCGTGTCAAGCCTAGCGACTACTAGAAGACTACGTTCTATACGCGCTACGGCTACTTCTAGTATAAGGTAATACTATTTAGCCTAACTAACGCTCTAGCTACGTTCTAGGCGTATATTAACTATACTCTAGTAGGTTTAGTCGATACGTACTACGTAGTATATCTTGATAATATTCTTATCTATAGTAAGAGCCGCGCGGACTACGTACGCGACGTATACGACGTACTTACGCGTCTCTAGAAGTTTGGACTCTATACTTAAAGAACGAAGTACAAATTCTAGTAGAAGGAAGTCGATTTCCTAGGCTTTATAGTAACTACTAGAGGCGTTACGATAGATCCACGTAGGATAGACGTAATCGCGGCGTAGCTAACGCCTATAACGCTCGTAGAGGTTTAATCCTTCCTTAGGTTTACTAACTTCTACCAGCGTTTTATTTTTAAATACTCTAGAGTAGTATCTCTACTTATAGCGTTGTCTAAGGGCGCCGTAGTAGGTAAGAAGCCGGGCCTACTTAAGTGGACCGTACGAGAGGAGTAGGCGTTTACTAAGTTAAAAAAGCGTTTTTCTATAGTACCGCTACTAAGGCACTTTAACCCTACGCTTAGGTTATAGGTCGAGAGCGACGCCTCTAATTACGTAATTACTATAATCCTTAGCTAACTCTTCGGGTCTAAATAGTACCCTATTATATTTATATCTAGGAAGATAATTACTATAGAGTATAATTATAAGGTATACGATAAGGAGCTTCTTATAGTAGTTAAGGCTTTTAAAGCGTAGAGGCCGTACCTCGAAGGCGCTCTATATACGATCGACGTACTAGTCGACTATACTAACCTTCGTAGGTTTATAGGCGTAAAGAAGTTAACTAGTAGGTAAGCCTATTAGGCTATATTCCTAGCCCTATTCGACTTCGTTATAACATATTAGGTAGATAAGCGAAACCTAGCCGACGCGCTATCGAGGCGTAGCGATTACGCTAAGAAGGTAGTAGAGGTAACTAACCTTCTACCTACCCTATAGACTAAGTTATAGCTATAGGACGATTAGAGCACGAGAGACGTAGGCGGACCGCTCGTAGCTCGTATCTATACGACTTATAAAGAATAGTATTCTTCGATAGAGAGAAGTACTAACTCTAACTCGTAGTAGTAGTTTTTAACGCCTATACGAGTAGTAGGTGTGATTACTAAGGGCGAAGAGCTGTACGTAAATGTCTTAGACTTGATCCTTAGATATACTCGCGCGCTAGTATAGGCTAAGCTAAGTATAAGCGTAGTATACTTATAAGCGATAAGTAATAACGGCCGATTCGAGCAATATACTATAAGAGAGAGGAACCTCTAGGTAGACGATTTACTATACGTACCTAAGGACTACGCCTTATAGACGTAGGTAATTCGTATATATTACGATAATACCCTTATAGGCTATTTTAGTAAGGACAAGACTATCTCGCTAGTACGAAGGAAGTACTAGTAGCTAGAGATAACTAAGGATATCGTATAATACGTAGAGTCCTATAGAAGTTACTAGAAGGTAAAGGCGCGTCGCTATCGACTATATAGCGAGCTAACTACGCTACCTATACTAGATCGTCCGTTTTAAGAATTAACTTAGGATTTTATTATAGACCTTCTACTAAGTAAGTAAGGAGCATATATATATAATACGATTCTAGTTATTATCGACCGATATATAAAGATAGTTATCTTTGTCCTAACTATAAAGAGGTATACTAGTAGTAACCTTATAGGAGTCTTAATATTAGAAGTAATTAGGTATTACGGTATGCCTATAGGTATTATTAGCGATAGAGGGTCTATATTTATAAGTTAGTTTTAGTCTGACTTCTGTTAAGAATATATCCTAGATAGTTAGTCTAGATATAGACTTCTAAGCATGGTTCTAGATGCCTAAGGCATCTACCTAAGGCTTAGTAAGAGGTATATCTTGCTTCTCTTTCTTCTCTTCTTAGATAAATAACAAAATCAACTTTGTATTTAGTTCCTAGTATATTACTACTATACTATATATATAAGTCAGTTCAAGATTAATCCTCTATTCTTCTTTACTACGCTATACCCTCCTTGACATTATATAGTATCTATAAACGCCCTCCACTTTTAACAGGTTATAAGCCTGGGTTTATACACTAAATAGGAGTAACCTATATTAGTATAGGTTACTTATATCCCTTATAGTTTATAGAAAACATTTAGGGCCTAGAAGTTTCCCTAACTATATTACTAACGAAGCTAGTTTGCACCTAGTAGTATATAAGTTAGTAAAGATCTCTATGAGATAGTAGTATGTTTCTACTTTATTAATACCTACCTAGTTCTCTACTATTGCACCTAGTATCACTAGAGTTAGAAGAGGCCACTTAGCCTTCCTACTACCTAGTAATAGAAACTCTACTAAGAGAGAAAGATCTAAGTCTTAGTAATTTCCTAAATATAAGGAATCCTTGTCCCTTAGAGCTAGTCTCCCTACTATAAGAAATTACCCTTCTCTAGAATCCTTAGCTAGCCTAAAGCATTCTACTAATCATTTATTCTATTCACCTATTTCTATAATAGACTAAGAGGACAAGAAGAGCTAAAGGATTCTAATCCTAGACAGAACTAACTAGAAGAGATAGTTCAAGCTATAGACAGATAAGCTAGAAGGAAAGGACTAGTTCTAGGCAATTAGCTAACTAATTATTAGAGGGAACCTATGCATAGTTCAGTAGGACACTAGTCTTTAGATATATATTACTTAGAATCAACACTTCTTAAAAGACAATATAGTATACAGGTTCAGTATTAGATATAGTATTAGTAAAGATAATAAGATAGAGCTAGAGATATAGTGTGTTACTATACTAGTAGCTGAGATATAGGTGATTCTCTAGAACAAGTATAATAGAGTCCTAAAGTCCTATACTATAGGTCTAATTAAGTAGTTTGTTATATTTAGGATGTTACCTAATAAGACAATTAGGGAAGTATAGAGACACCTTAGAGGCCTAGGTAAGAGGATTGCTGAGATTGATCCTTAGGAAGCCTACTACTAGAGCTAAGAGAAAAGGCTAAAACATCTCCTATAGTCCCTACCTATATTATACTAAGTAGCTAAGGATACTATTATAACCTAACTATCCTTAGATATAGACACTGTTCTCCTTCTACTTGAGTCCTAAGAGGCAAGAGACAATCTAGACAAGATAGACATAGGTCTAGCTATATTCTATTCTAGGTAGCTCTACTAAGGAAAGTCCCTACTAATATACTAGCTCTATAAGAAAGGGAAGCACTAGTTGAAGGATTGTCCTAACCTCTCTACTACTAAGAAACTGTCCTAGTAGAGAAATAGTACTAAGAACTAGAAGGACCCTTAGGGATTATTCCTTAGAGGAAGGGTTAGAAGATCCTCTTTACTAAGGAATGCTAGATATATTAAGAAAGCTGTCTACAAGTCATTATTATATAATAAGCTAAAGAAGGTTATCTAGAAAATGGGCAAGTAGCTTCAAAGGATAGAAAAGTCTAGAAAGCTTCTAAAGAAAAGATTTTCAGCCTAGGAGTCTAGTTCTAGTTCTGATTCTAGAACTCACTCTAGTTCTAGAAGTAATAATAATTCCCTATTAGAAGATAATAACCAAGATAAGTTAGCCTATTCTATAATTAAGGCTAAAGGCAAGTTATTACTCTAAGAATAGCTCTTAGATTCCTATACCTTATCCTATATAACTAACTAACTATCCTTCTTCAGATTAGTAAAGCTACTAAGGAAGAAAGTATAGATCAAGGTAGGAGGAGGATACCTCTATGTAACCTACTCTAGACTAGTATAGATAAAGAGAATCTTAGGAGGAGAAGTTCTACTTGATAGGGTACTATTTGTTCCTAATCTTAGAGTAAATCTTATATTATAGGATTAGTTTAGTAAGCAATTTGGAGTCTAGAAGCCTGATTTCACTCTTACCTCTCTAGATAGCTAAACAGTTATAAAGACCAAGCTAGTTAGAGGTGTTCTATTTATTAGTAAGATATTACCTCTTTTATAGGAAAAGTTATATTACTTACTATATGATCCTATAGAGGTTAACAATGCCTATACTACCCTATTAGAGAAGGATCTGAAATAGTAAGAGCTATAGTATAGAAGATTTGTACACTTTAAAAGAGGGTTACTCTCAAACCTTTATAAAGTTACTAACCTAAAGGAAAGAATTCTAATTCCTAACTAGGAAGAGTATAAGTATAGGATCTATATAATAGGTAAGATAAAGAAACACCTAGGTAAGTCTATTAAGAGAAGACCTGAAAGATTAGCCCTTGTATTAGTAGATATCTATAGACTATTACTATTATTAGTAAAAGGTTTTATATAGTAGCTTAAGATTATTAATAACTTCTTAAGAAAGAAATAGGCATTTCTACTCAAGGCTAGATCAGATATACTAACTACTCTTTAGAACTAGAGGATCAAGGTAGAAAGGTAGTCAGTAGTACTCCTCAAGTCTATAAGGGCTAATAATACTAGAGAGATCACTACTTTAATCAAATAGTAAGAGAAGGACTTTAGAATCACCCTTAAGCTAACTAAGGCCTATAATTCACTCTAGAATAGAGTAGTTAAGAGGTCTATCCAAACATTAGAGGCCTCTATTAGAGTAATACTTAAAGAAAGTAAGATGCCTATTAAGTTTTAGCTAGAAGCCCTTGAAGTATAGGTGTATATAAGGAACAAGCTTCTAAATAGACCTAATATTGAGGGATTCAAGCTCTCACCTAATAAAGCTTTTAATAGGATCAAACTAATAGTCTCCTACCTCAAGGTATAGGGATATAGAGCTGTAGTATACATAGATACAAGAGTATAGCCTTAGTAGGCAAGGAGTAATAAACTAATAAATAGAGGAAAGGATACTATGTTTGTTAGATACTATAATAATATAGTAAAGGTATAGAAGTTCTAAGAGCCAGACATGAAGGCTATTAAGTAGCATACTAATATAATCTTCTTTAAAGATAAGCTAGGTAGAGAATTAGACTTGAATATCAAGATCAAGAATCTCCCTAGTTCAGCTCTAGAAAGAAGACCTGTTAGAAGGCTAAGAACTATTAGCTAGCCTACTCTATAAGCTAGTAGGAGTACCCTAGGTGCTCCTAGTCCAGGCTAGTAGAAGCCTCCTCCCTCTTAGCTATTAGCATAGGTTCAGGAAGGAAAGAAACTCTTTATATAACTTCCACCTCTACTAGAAGATGTAGGAGAGTATAGAAAATTCCTAGACTAAGGGAAAGTTAAGAAAGAATCTAAGAATTCTACCTAAGAAACTATAGAGGTAGATTAGGAGTAGATAGCCCTAAGGCAAACTCTTAGAAAGAGGAAAGTATCCTAAGAACTTAATAGATTTAACTAGAAGCTGAAGCCAATTAGGCTTGAGCTAGATTAGAATAGTTAGCTAGACAAGGAAATGCTCCTAGAGTATTAGGCTTTCTTCTTAGCTATAAGCTCTATTAACCTAGGTATCCTATAGGACCTAGAATTCTTAGAGGAAGTTAAAGAGATTATATTCTTAGCTACTAAAGAAGCAGGAATATATAAATAGGAGGTTCTAATCCTAAGGAACTATAAGGAAGTAGTAAGTGATCCTAAGTAGGGTTATCTCTAGTAAGAAGCTATTTAGAAGGAGCTAGATATACTTGTAAGTAACAACACCTAGACTATAGTAGTCCTACTAAAAGGGGCTAACCTAGTTACCTCAAGATAGGTCTTTAATATTAAGAGAAAGCTTAGTAGAGCTATTAAAAAGTTCAAGGCAAGACTAGTTATAAGAGGGTTCTCCTAAAAGTATAGAGTAGACTATATAGAGACTTTTGCCCTTATAGTTAGGTAGGATACTCTAAGAGGATTCATAGCTGTGGTCTATAAGAAGGACCTAGTTCTACACTAAGTGGATATGAACAATACATTTATAGAGAGCACCCTATATAAGGACATCTATATAATCCTACTACTAGGTATTGACCTACTAACTAGTATAGTCTTATAAGTTCTAAGGAGTCTCTATAGGCTAAAGCAAGCTATAAGAGACTAGAATCAGCTATATGTGTCAAAGCTGAAAGGAATAGGATTTAGACAATTAGAAGTGGACTTATGTCTTCTAATCTATAAGAAAAGGAAAGACCTAATGATCCTAATCTATATTAATAATATACCTATTACTATAGAGAGACTAGAAGATGTCCTCTAGTTTAAAGACTAACTTAGTAAGGTCTTCAAGATTAAAGATCTTAGAGAACTAGACAAGATTCTTAGAATGAGACTAACAAGAAACAGACAGCAAGGCTAGCTAAAACTTGACTAGAAGTACTATATCTAAGAGAACCTAGCTAAGATAGGAATAGGTCAAGAGACTGTATTACTAACTCTTTTACTAATAGACAGCTATGAAAGTCTAAAGCCTACTAGACTAAATAATGAAAGGTATAACAAATAGGAGTACTAATCTATTATTAGAACATAGATATAGCTTATAACTGTTATAAGACTAGACATTTCATTTGCCCTTAGAAGATTGAGCTCCTATATTAGTAATCTAATAGTAGGACACATGAAGGCTCTAAAGAAGCTAACTAGATACCTGAGATCAAACCTAGACCTTAGTCTAAGATACTTAAGGAATAGTTAAGGCTTTCTTACTAGATATATAGACTCTGACTATATAATAGACAAGACTAACAGAGTCTCAATCCTTGGATATATCTTCTTCCTTTATAGTGTACTAATCTCCTAGATAAGTAAGAAGTAGAAATCTGTGGCCACATCTATAATAGAAGCTAAATATATAGCTATAGGTATATATACAAAATAGTCACAGTTCCTTAGTACTCTTTTAAGAGAGCTTAGATACCTAGAGTTAGTAGGAGAATGTTCTTACTAACCAAGGATCCTTAGTAACTAGGAAACTGTTACTAGAATCAGGCCAATTTAGCTAAAAGGTAATAACTAAGCTGCTCTTACTCTAGTCAAGGACTTACATGTTCATAACAAGTCTAAATATATTAATATCTTATATAATGCTATAAGAAAGCTCTAGTAGAACAGACTTATCTCTATAGAATATATAAACATAAAAGAGATAGTAGTAGATAGTCTTACTAAGCTAAAGAATAGACTATAGTTTCAGGAGTTTGTAAGGTAGCTCTACCTTATATAAGAGATATACAAAAGATAACTCTAAGCCTTAGAGTTAAACTAAGAGGAGTCTAAAAGAAAGATTTTAGTTACTTGACTCCTCCTTAGTTAGACTTTATAAAGTCCTAAATACCCTTACTAATATTAGACCTATTACTAACTACAATATCACTATATAGCACCTAGCTAAACTAGACACCCTCTAAGGCTAAGTACTAGTTAATGTTAAAGACCTCCTCTATAGTAGCTATTATCTCCTCTACTAGTATATAGTTACTCTACTCCCTAGCTTAATATAAGATCCCTATAGCTAAGAATAGTGTACCTTAAAGACTATTAGGGAATCTAGAGAGCTGTTAGAATTAGCTATAAGAAAGGACAGAGGTAACTTACTAGATAGTCTATGTCCTAAACAATCCACTCCTATATAAGAGAGGAGGAAGATCTTATAGAAGGTATTTCTTTTACCTTTTTATAGGAGATAGTAGTATAGAAAGTTTATTAGATTAATAGTTAGTACTGTCTAGTTATTAGTCTGAAAAGTAAGTACTTGATGACTAATCAAGATTAGGACTAGTATTTGAGTACTATAGATAATCTATTAAAAGATCTAACTATATAGTATGAGTAGGAGTGTTAAGAATATATCCTAGATAGTTAGTCTAGATATAGACTTCTAAGCATAGTTCTAGATGCCTAAGGCATCTACCTAAGGCTTAGTAAGAGGTATATCTTGCTTCTCTTTCTTCTCTTCTTAGATAAATAACAAAATCAACTTTGTATTTAGTTCCTAGTATATTACTACTATACTATATATATAAGTTAGTTTAAGATTAATCCCCTATTCTTCTTTACTACGCTATACCCTCCTTGACATTGTATAGTATCTATAAACGCCCTCCACTTTTAATAACTTCTACTATAAGGCGTATATAAAGCGTAAGCTAAGTATAGTATTTTATCCGTAAACGGACAAGTAAACTAAAAGAGCGAATTAGACGCTTAAGACTTACCTACGTATCTACTACGTAGAGTAACAAGATAACTAGGCAGACCTATTAGTATAAGCCGAGTTCGTATATAATAATAGTACGTATATAATACTAAAGGTGTTACTATTTATAGCGCTATATAGTTTTAATCCGGAGCTAGCGACGAGTAGGCGAGAAGCTCGAGGCGCGCTTCCTAAAAGGGAGGTACTAGCTACTAAGAAAGCTATAGAAAGATTAAAGAAGAACTATAAGACGCTAAGTAAACGCTAGCGAGAAGTAAGCGAGGCGTAGGCTAGGTACTTTAATAATAGGTATTAGGCTAAGGAATATAAGGTCGGCGATATAGTCTTACTATCGATAAAGAACCTACGATTAAAGGTTCCTTCGAAGAAGTTAGTAGATAAGTTTACTAGGCCTTTTAAGGTAATTAACGTAGTAGGGAAGTAGGCGTACCGCTTAGCCCTACTACTAGACGCTCTTATCTATAACGTATTTTATATATCGCTTCTAGAACCTTAGAAGGGTAGCGAGACGCAGGTAGAGAGTATACTACTCGCGGACTACTAGAGTAAATAGGAAGTTAAGAAGATTCTTAGAACTCGAGTAAAGAAGAGCGTACGCTAGTACTTAATCCGCTAGTAGAGCTAGCCTAAAGAGTACGACTAGTAGGAACCTAAAGAATATATTAGTAGCTATATAGTACTAGACGTATTCGAAGCGTAGCGCGTAAGCGAGCGCGTAGTAAGATAGAAGCGCTAAGGCACTAATACGCTAAGGTACTAATACAGCGATACTAAGTACTAAGCGCTAAACTTATATATAGAGGCAAACTTCAAATTTAAGAAAGTAAGAAAATCACTAAGGTATTTAGGATATATCGAAGCGTGAACTATATTATTTATATACGCTTACTAAGCGGGTCGTATAGTACCTATAGGTAAGAAGCAAGAATTTGACTATAGCCTATATAGGCGCGAGTAGAGTATAAGGGGCGTAGGTAGGTAGCGAGCGAAACGCTTATTTATCGTCTATAGAGAGCGCGTCGTCGCTAGCGTTTCCGCTACCGTCGACGTTTTCTACGTCCTTATCCTTATCCTCCTCTACCTCCTCGTTAGACATAGCGTCGTCCGAGAGCTTACTCTCCTCCTAGTTACTACTCTTAGGGTATACCGCCTCTATAGTAGCGTCTAGGGTATCGCTAGAGGCGTCTACTATACGGTTAGTCTACGAAGAGTATTAGTATCGTATAAGGATCGTATAGGAAAAGTAGGTATACCTCGTACTATAGCTCAAACATAGCTACTATAAAGTTAGACTAGCGCTAGGTCTCTACTAGACCGGCGACGGATATCGCGCTAGCTAGTAGCGAGCTAAGTACGCTCGCCTTACGTAGCGTATCCTAGCCGCTAACGGCTTTACTCTTATTACTAGTAAAGACCCTCTTAGCGGTCTTAATAAAGGTATAGAGGGCCTTTAGGTAGCGCTTTATCTACTCTTTACGTACGCCCTTAGGGAGGGTCTCTAGCTACGCGCGATAGTATAGTACGCGGCGCGCCTACCGCTTAAGGTTCCTATTAGTAATACGCTTATAATTATAGTATTAGCGCTTATAGCGCTAATACTTGACCTTCTAACTAGGCTTTATTACTCCGTCGTACGCCGGCTCGTCGTCTATACGTAGTCCGTTAGTATATAAAGCGTAGTTAAGGAGTATTCGAAGATCCGTACCGTTATAGGTATACTTAATATAGTAGAGGCAGATCTCGATATCGCTATAGCCTCTAATATTATCGACGGTATAGGGTAGGTAGTTTAGAACTACGACTCGGGTACGCTTCGGTAGTATAGTACTTACGTTAGTAATACGGTAATCGTACGAAGATACTAGCTTAATAAGGATATAGAAAATATTATATACGTAGAGAGAAAAGTCTAAGAGAGAGTTAGAAGAGTTTTTAAGAACACGCTCGAGCTATAAATCGTAGTCGCTATAGTAAGGAATATGTTACTACGTAAACGTAACACGTATAGTAACTCTTTACTTCGTAGCGCGAATTCACGTAATACGCTAAAGGTTCGTAGGTATAACGCGTTAGAGACGCGACAAACGCGGAATATACAAAGTATATTATAAAGACTAAATAGGTAGCCTAGAATATAACCTATTAAGTAAGAGTGTCGCTAAGGGCAGCTCCCTTAGGAAGAGGAGATAGTTATAAGAGCTAGGTAAGGTTAAAGGCTAAGACCCGCCTTAGGCTCGTAGGCTTAGCGTACGGTATAACTATAGTACGCGTATATATCCGAAAGGAGGTAAGAATTAGTCTTACGATATCCTAATAGTCTTGTTAGGAGGGCGCTCTATATATTACTATATACCCCTTTTATATAATAATACCTATTCTATAGCGAGTATAGACGACCTCGAACCTAGTAGTAAACTTATTTAAGTTCTACTATACGAAATATAAGTACTCTTTAGTCCCGATCGGCTATACGTACGATAGGTAGTTATTAAGTATTAGCTCGAGTTCTACGTAGTCTTCTTTAGTAAGCTAGGTTTATAACGAATAGTACGTTAACTAACTAATACGGTGTTCCTCGCGTAGTCTAAATAATTTTCTATAAGAGTCTATAAGTACTACGTAGGCTCGGCGCTTACTATATAGGTATAACTATTTAATTATATATACGTCTTAGTAGCGGCCTTTAGCCTAGCTCCGAGTAGCCTTAAGGATTACTAAGTCGAATATAAGTTCCTCTAATCCGTTATTAGAGAAAGGATATAGTTTCGAAGAATTAGTAACCTTCTTTATAGAACTATAGAACTAAGAGTAGATAAGTCCGTCTTTAAAGAGTTTCGATCGTTATAGAGTAAGGCTCGTAAGATTATAGGCCTTATAAAGTAGATTCTACTCGTAGAATATCTATCTACTCTAAGGCGGCTCTCTATTATATATCTACTCGAGATACTTCTTAAGATAGTATCGTTTCTATATATAGATATATACTTACTCGTCGTAAGGATCTCGGTTATTAGCTAGTAATCGGTAGGATTAGGTATAAATCTCTTTACTAATATTAATAAATAGGCGTTCGCGTTAGATAACGTTAAAATCGAGAACCTACTCTAGATACGTCCTAAAGTTCTCTATCGTATAGAGTAACGTAGGATATATAAGACTTGTCTTAAATTATAATTTCGTCTCTTTAGCTAAAAAGAATAGTTAAGGCTCTTAGAAGTCGCGAAGTCTAGCTTCCTTCTCGATAATTTTAAGAATCTTACTCTATACCTTGCTAAGATATTCTAGGTATAGATAATAGGTAATCGCTCTCTATATTTTATATCCTACTCCTCTAACTAAGCGATCCTCGATCTAATATACCTTACTATTAATATAGGTATATCGATACGTAGTAGGAAGATATTAAGTATAATAGGTATTATAGAATATATAGATAGTAGAGTAGAAGATCCTATCTAGCTAGTAGGTATATTATTCCTTAGTAAGCGAGATAAATTTCCTAGTAGCGGTAGGTATATATAGGAAGAGGATAAAAACTAATATCTCTATCGTTTCTTTAATCTTTCTAAGATAGAAGTAGAGAATGTCCTAGAGTAGATTTAACTACGATCGTAGTTATTTCGCTTCTTGATCCTCGGTATAATAATTAGTATAGATATAAAGGTCTATACTAATATTCTACTTTAAAAGTAGTATAGGCTAGTAGCGAATACCCTAGCGTACGAAACTAAGATATAACGTAAATCCTAAGAAACTATCGATATCGAAAGCGATATTAGCTTTAGTAGCTAGGGTCTACTCTTTATAGAGGTATATATACTTTAGAGGAGGTCTTATTCTATTTAGCTATAAAGATATACTATAAAACATTTCCTCCTATCGAGGCGCGTTATAACGTAGAAGATAGTCGGCTATAATTCACGTTAGTATTCTAAGTAGAGAAGGGAATAGGGCGCTTCTAAAGACTTCTAATAGCGAATAATAGTCTATATCGCCTACTTTCTCTAAATATCGAAGGCGCTCTATTTTATAATCGTCTAATATATATCTATAAAATCTACCTTATAACTACTAATATAGCTTCTTAGCTATATACTTATATAGGTCTTATAATACGTTACTACTATCGCTATCGTTATTAACTTCGCTACTCTTACTATTATCGCTACCTAACCGATCGTAGTTTCTAGCTTCGTCGTTAGGTTAGTAGGTCGTATCTTAGTCGTTAGGGCGACCTAGGCTATTAGGCCAGTCCTAGTCGTTAGCGGGATTCTAGTCGTCAGCGCGGTCCTAGTCGTTAGCGTAGTCCTAGTCGTTAGTACGATTCTAGTCGTCGGTATAGTTATAGTCGTTAGTACGATTCTATTTATTAGTACGGTCCTAGTCGTTAACGTAGTCTCCTATATTTTCGTCTTCTAGTTTATTCTCTCTATCTAGTATACTAATAGAATAGGTATAATATATAGCTTTACTACTCTCTAGTAACTAGTCGCTAGGGCTTACGATACTAGAGCTTACGATAGTATTATCGAACTCGGCTATTCGAATCTATAGAGAGTCTATAAAGGAAGATATATTAGTAGAGTCCTAAGTTAGTAGTATACTACTAGCCCTACTAGATATAGAAATCGGACTATACGAGAGTTCTTCGATATCTCTTAGAGAAGAGTCTACCGTAGGTAGGTCTAGTACTTCTAGTAAGTTAGACTAAAGATCTACTCTATATTTATTAGATATTTTACTATCGTAGAGATTATTATAGTCGTCGATAGGAAGGGCGCCTTCTAAAAGCTACGCGTTATTAAGATCGTTAGGAAGCGAAATATCTAGAATATAGAGTCGAAGAGACGGTAGAGTAGAAGTTAGTTACTCTACGATTATATTAAGATAGTAGATAATAAGATTACCTTATTATTACTAATAGGTAGTTACGGCTAAAGTACTATTCTATATAGTACGCTATAAACGTAACTATCGCTATCGTTCCTAGTCGCGCTCTTAACGTATATATACTACTTCGGCTACGACGTTAGAAGATAATAGACGACTACGTTTTAGAGGCATATTAGAATAATATTATATCTCGAAGGTAGTAGTTAGGATACGACCTTAACTTCCTAAAAGAAAATATAGGTAGCGATATAGCTAGATTTAAGAGAATTTTACTATTACTATAGGAGGCGTATAGGTAGTATTAGGGGCTAATTAAAGTATATAGGGTAGCTACTTATAGTACTAAGAAGAATATAGAATACTCTACTAGCTAGTAGAAGTTTTAATTACTAGCTAGCCGAGTATTCTACTTCTCCTAATCTACTAGAGGTCGTCTTCTAAATAAAGGCTCTTACGAGTTAGAGCCTCTTTATTATAGCCGAGCTCTTTATTATAGCTAGACCCTTTATTATAGCTAGCCTCTGTATTATAGCTAAGCGCTTTATTATAGCCGGGCTATTTATTATAGCCGAGCTCTTTATTATACCTAGACCCTTTATTATACTTAGACTCGATTACGACGCTAAAAGCTACCGACTACGCGACGTAGTTATATAATAGTACTACGTCGTAGAGACAAATAGAAGAGTACGTTTAAGAGCTCTATATACGTAGAGTATAGAGATATATATTTCTTAATAAAAAGTATCTAGTATACGACGTTACTATATTATTCTAGAGCGTAATCGACTCTTTATTATACTTGGACCTAATTACGACGCTAAAAGCTACCGACTACGCGACGTAGTTATATAATAATACTACGTCGTAGAGACAAATAGAGGAGTACGTTTAAGAGCTCTATATACGTAGAGTATAGAGATATATATTTCTTAATAAGAAGTATCTAGTATACGACGTTACTATATTATTCTAGAGCGTAATCGACTCTTTATTATACTTAGACCTAATTACGACGCTAAAAGCTACCGACTACGCGACGTAGTTATATAATAATACTACGTCGTAGAGACAAATAGAGAAGTACGTTTAAGAGCTCTATATACGTAGAGTATAGAGATATATATTTCTTAATAAGAAGTATCTAGTATACGACGTTACTATATTATTCTAGAGCGTAATCGACTCTTTATTATACTTGGACCTAATTACGACGCTAAAAGCTACCGACTACGCGACGTAGTTATATAATAATACTACGTCGTAGAGACAAATAGAGAAGTGCGTTTAAGAGCTCTATATACGTAGAGTATAGAGATATATATTTCTTAATAAGAAGTATCTAGTATACGACGTTACTATATTATTCTAGAGCGTAATCGACCCTTTATTATACTTGGACCTAATTACGACGCTAAAAGCTACCGACTACGCGACGTAGTTATATAATAATACTACGTCGTAGAGACAAATAGAGGAGTGCGTTTAAGAGCTCTATATACGTAGAGTATAGAGATATATATTTCTTAATAAGAAGTATCCGGTATACGACGTTACTATATTATTCTAGAGCGTAATCGACCTTTTATTATACTTGGACCTAATTACGACGCTAAAAGCTACCGACTACGCGACGTAGTTATATAATAATACTACGTCGTAGAGACAAATAGAGGAGTACGTTTAAGAGCTCTATATACGTAGAGTATAGAGATATATATTTCTTAATAAGAAGTATCCGGTATACGACGTTACTATATTATTCTAGAGCGTAATCGACCCTTTATTATACTTGGACCTAATTACGACGCTAAAAGCTACCGACTACGCGACGTAGTTATATAATAATACTACGTCGTAGAGATAAATAGAAGAGTGCGTTTAAGAGCTCTATTTACATAGAGTATAGAGATATATATTTCTTAATAAGAAGTATATAGGAATGTCTAAGCCTAAACTCGAAGATATCCTCTAGAATAGTAGCCTCGAGGTATATAAAGCTTCTTAACCTCCTTCGCTATAGGGATCGATAGCGACGATAATAAAGCTTAACTAGTACTAGACGTAGCCCTCTTAGTCGAGCCTAATAATAAACTAGAGCGCTATTAGAAAGTAGACTTCTTATATATAGAAGGAATAGATCCTATAGATATATAGCTAGCTCTTACTAATATATTCTCTACTATATTAAAAATAGCCTAGGATATTCTATATATTCTAGTAGTAGGTACTAGATACGAACGAGATTTTAGTATTATACGTTATTAGAACTACTATAATCGGATATATAATCTAGATACCTTTACGTATATTATACTATTACGATATCGATATCGCGATTATAAGTATAATATAAGAGTAGTACTTACTATAGAAGTATCTACTCTTTATCCTAATTTAGAACTTACTTATAATTAGATAGAAGTAGTCGAGAAGTAGAATAAGAAGGTTAAAAACGAAATTAAGGCTCTTTTAAAGTTTAATAGTATTAGTAATAATAAAGAGGTTATAAAGATAGATAAATTATAGCGTCGAAGTACGCGAAAGCGTAATACGCTCTATAGAGAAGCTTTAAGAGCTAGAACGTAGCTACTAACTACGTCTACTAACTATATATATTATAAACTTAAGTCGACGTTAGATTAGCCTATCTGTTCTACTTATTACTATTATCCCTCTCTCTATCTTTACTACTCTATTATATACTTCCTTTTATAGTCGATACTAACTAGAATAATTCTTCTTCGTAGTTATACTTAAAACCTATATTATACCTATTTTTTATTCGCCTAACCTATCTAAGTATAGAGTAGGTATTTATACTATACCTATTACTATCTTCTATAGGTAGGCTAAGACCTAGCCTAACCTATATACTAACCCGTTTCGGCCTACCTATTCTAACGTCTAAGTATAACCTTTAGCCTAAGTATAGTAATAGACTCGTTCTATATTAGTAGTATCGCTAAGTAGGTATTTATAGTTACGTAGAGAGTAGTAAATATTTAGGTATCGATAGTAGTATTAGAGCTATCGACTACTCGTATAGTAGAGTCTAAGTATTCTATATATATCTCTTAGAATAGTCGCTACTTATTAACTAAAGATATTAAGAGAATAGTTTTAAAGCTAAGCCGATCTATATACTTAATATCGTTATATAAGTACTCGACGTCCTTACTTAATATATCTATAATACGGATTCGGGTATCGTCGCTTAGGTTATCTAGGTCTAGAGTAATTATAAAAGCGTCGACCTTAATACTATCGAATACTATAATAGTAGTACCTATATCGTTCTACTCTTTAGTACGTATAAAATCCTCGACGATTTCGTTAATCTCTATAAATACTATATCCGCTAGTATTATAAGACCTTTAGCTTATCGACGAGCTTACTCGATAGAGTTAGTAGCTATCGAACTAGAGGTAATATAGTATACTAGCGTAATCGTCTTAGACTAGTTAATCTTCGAGTTAGTATTAGCGCTCTAGTCTCCTATCTAATAGCTCTTCTTTTATATAAATAGGTAGATAATATAGAAGCTCTAAAAGATATCCTCGCTATATAACGAGAACTTGTCTATAAGGTAGATAATTAGAGCTAGTAGCTCTTCTACTAGTATAAGTATATTATAGAAAATAGAGAGTAGGTATAACTCTATCTATAATTCTTTATCTACTTAGTAGGTATCGATAGCCTACTTTATAAGATATATAGTATAGAGTACGATAATAACTATATAGTACGAGAAGCTACCTCTAGTAGAGAGAGAGAGGCGAGAATCGAGAAGTAACTTATCGAAATAGTCCTAGTTAGTAGTCTCTAAGTCTATCTCGAATAGGACTCTCTTCTTTCTAGATTCTATAATAATATCGATATAGGTATTTAGAGAGAGAATACTTAGTATTTACCTCTCTAAGCCTTCCTATCTAAAATTATTCTATAGTTAAATTAGTACTAGAATTAGAATATAAGTTACTTTAGTAGAATATACTACTAGCTAGTAATACGATAATATAGACTACTAGCTAGTAGTTTATTCTACTTTGTAATACGTTCTACTAAAGTAATATTAGAGAATATAGGAGTAACTCTTACTATAAAATACTTATAGTACTCTCTTAGAGTAGGAAAAACTATACGCTATACTAATAGGAACTAATCTAGGCTATTAAGCTCTATATATCTAGCTAAGTTATCGTCTTTCTACGTAATCTATATAGCTTTAATACTATACGTAAATATACCCTAGGTTAATATAGTAGGAGTAGGTCGAATATCTAAATCTAGGATACTCGTTAAGTCGTTTACTTACGTCTCTACTCTACTCTTAGCTAAATCGTCGCGTAAAACTATTACGCTTAGGATATTATCGAGCGAAGTAGTAGCTAGTTCCTTACGTAAGACCTTAGTATTTAGTTCTTACTTTTTATATAGAGTCTACGCTTTCTTTATAGTCGAGGTCGCGAATAGTAATAGAGCGTCGAGTAGGTCTTCTACGAGAGTCTCTATAGTATCGCTAACCTTAGTTCTCTTATTTAAGAAGGTATTAGGTTCCGACTTAGAAACTTGTCTCTTATAAGATACTATTATATATATCTTTAGAGCTCGCTTTAAGTAGCTTCTAAGTAAATAGGAAATAACTTACTAGATAGTAATATACTTAGAGGAGGTACGAGTATAGCTAGCGAATAAATAGAGGAATAAATTACTAGCTAGTAACGCGATAAAGAGAGGAGTAGAAGTAGAGGTAGATATTAGAGGTAAGAAGAAGAAGAAGAAGAGAAAGGAAGATAGATTATTAAATATAGTTAGTAGCTAGTATAAATAAAGCAACGTTTATAGTATATATACCTATATATACGCGATAAATAAGCTAGCGATATTATATATAAGTAAAGGAAAGTAAAGGAATCTATAGGTAAGATAGAAAATCTCTTTATTACTACTAAATTTAGTAGTAGTAGAGGAATATACGTCTTATATCTAGATTTATATATTAGAAATAAGCTTTTATTAAGCTCTAACTATTAATCGTAATAGCTAGATTAGGCTTAGCTTATTAGAAGTAACTAGAATTCTACTTCTCGTACGTATATAAGGATACCTTAGGTATTATTATATAAGCTTATAGTACCTAAGGTATTAAAATATTTACTAGCTCTAGTTATCTTTAATTACTAGCTAGTAGTATATTTCTCTAAAAGTATATACCTCTAGTAGTATATTTCTATAATAGTACCTTTCTCTAAAAGTACGTTCTTCTAGAAGTATATACTAAGTATCTAGTAAGTCTATATTCTAATTACTAGCTAGTAAGGTATTCCTTAATAAGTAGTTTTAACTTACTCTTCTCTATCTAGAGGCCTACGTAGACGTAGCTATCCTTCCTATTCTTCTCTTAACTAGTCTATAAACTCTAGGCGTAATAGAAGCTAACTAGATTACTAGTTCTTCTAGCCTTATATCTATATTAGCGTACTCTATATCTCTTAGTAGACGACTAAATACTATATTCGCTAACTCTACTTTATAGTTTAGGTTAAAACCTTATATATAAGATAAGGTAAGATCTAGTAGTAGTCTAATAGGTAGCCTTTTAAACGTCGCTAGAACTTATACCTAAGAGTAGTACTATTATCGAGTATTAATATACTAGTATATATCCTTTAATATAGAACTCTATATAGCTTTACTTCCTAATACTTATAATAAATACTATTATTAAAGTCGAATAGAAAGCTAACTAGAGACTATATAAGCTTGAAGTCGCTATAGTTTCCTATAATAAGGTAGATTTTATCGTTTATAATCTCCTTAAAGTATTCTATAGACTAGCTAAGCTTGCTCTCTAGAATAGTTTATCGTATTCTAGGTTTAATCTCGTATTTAACTACTTCAAGGATATCTTTATAGAACTACTCGAATACTAGGTAGACTAGCTAAAGGATAATTTAACTACGAACACGCTAGTATTTAGAGTGTTCGCTAAGCTATTAATAGGCAAGATCTATACGCCTTATAAGATCGAAGAAGGTGTTAACTTCGCTACTATATCGAAGGTATTAATAACGAAGGACGCTATTACTAAAAAGAATATAGTCTATAATATTAGTATAAAATTATAGTTCTATCTAGTCGAACCGAGGCTCTATCTAAGCGTACTTATACTTACGTAGGGTATTACTAAAACTAAGTCCGATCTACTTCTTTATATCTCTAGTCTCTATTATACGTTCGTAGTAGCTCTACTAGAGAGCTGATTCGTAGTAGAGTTCTATTTCTCTAACTACGAATCGAAGATAGTAGAGGAATATAGCTATTATTTTAGTTTACTCTTATATAATAATACCTGTTCTATAGCGAGTATAGACGACCTCGAACCTAGTAGTAAACTTATTTAAGTTCTACTATACGAAATATAAGTACTCTTTAGTCCTAATCGGCTATATATACGATAGGTAGTTATTAAGTATTAGCTCGAGTTCTACGTAGTCTTCTTTAGTAAGCTAGGTTTATAATAAATAGTACGTTAACTAACTAATATAGTATTCCTCGCGTAGTCTAAATAATTTTCTATAAGAGTCCGTAAGTACTACGTTAGCTTAGCGCTTACTATATAGGTATAACTATTTAATTATATATACGTCTTAGTAGCGGCCTTTAGCCTAGCTCTAAGTAGCCTTTAGGATTACTAGGTCGAATATAAACCTCTAATCCGTCGTTAGAGAAAGAATATAGTTTCGAAGAATTAGTAACCTCTTTTATAGAACTATAGAACTAAGAGTAGATAAGTCTACCTTTAAAGAGTTTCGATTATCGTAGAGTAAGGCTCGTAAGATTATAGGCCTTATAAAGTAGATTCTACTCGTAGAGTATCTATCTACTCCGAGGTAGCTCTCTATTATATATCTACTCGAGATACTTCTTAAGATAGTATCGTTTCTATATATAGATATATACTTACTCGTTATAAGGATCTTAGTTATTAGCTAGTAATTAGTAGGATTAAGTATAAATCTCTTTACTAATATTAATAAATAGGCGTTCGCGTTAGATAACGTTAAAATCGAGAACCTACTCTAGATACGTCCTAAAGTTCTCTATCGTATAGAGTAACGTTAGATATATAAGACTTATCTTAAATTATAATTTCGTCTCTTTAGCTAAAAAGAATAGTTAAGGCTCTTAGAAGTTACGAAGTCTAGCTTCCTTCTTAATAATTTTAAGAATCTTACTCTATACCTTACTAAGATATTCTAGGTATAGATAATAGGTAATCGCTCTCTATGTTTTATATCCTACTCCTCTAACTAAGCGATCCTCGATCTAATATATCTTATTATTAATATAGGTATATCGATATATAGTAGGAAGATATTAAGTATAATAGATATTATAGAATATATAGATAGTAGAGTAGAAGATCCTATCTAGCTAGTAGGTATATTGTTTCTTAGTAAGCGAGATAAATTTCCTAGTAGTAGTAAGTATATATAGAAAGAGAATAAAAACTAATATCTCTATCGTTTCTTTAATCTTTCTAAGATAGAAGTAGAGAATATTCTAGAGTAGATTTAACTACGATCGTAGTTATTCTACTTCTTGATCCTTAGTATAATAATCGATATAGATATAAAGGTCTATACTAATATTCTACTTTAAAAGTAGTATAGGCTAGTAGCGAATACTCTAGCGTATAAAACTAAGATATAATATAAATTCTAAGAAACTATCGATATCGAAAGCGATATTAGCTTTAGTAGCTAGGATCTACTCTTTATAGAAGTATATATACTTTAGAGGAGGTCTTATTCTATTTAGCTATAAGGATATACTATAAAACATTTCCTCCTATTAAGGCGTATTATAATATAGAAGATAGTTAGCTATAATTCGCGTTAGTATTCTAAGTAGAGAAGAGAATAAGGCGCTTCTAAAGGCTTCTAATAGCGAATAATAGTCTATATCGCCTACTTTCTCTAAATATCGAAGGCGCTCTATTTTATAATCGTCTAATATATATCTATAAAATCCGTCTTATAACTACTAATATAGCTTCTTAGCTATATACTTATATAGGTCTTATAATACGTTACTACTATCGCTATCGTTATTAACTTTACTACTCTTACTATTATCGCTACCTAACCGATCGTAGTTTCTAGCTTCGTCGTTAGGTTAGTAGGTCGTATCTTAGTCGTCGAGGCGACCTAGGCTATTAGGCTAGTCCTAGTTATTAGTACGATTCTAGTCGTTAGCGCGGTCCTAGTCGTTAGCGCGGTCCTAGTCATTAGCGTAGTCCTAGTCGTTAGCGTAGTCCTAGTTATTAGTACGATTCTAGTCGTTAGCGTAGTCCTAGTCGTTAGCGTAGTCCTAGTCGTTAGTACGATTCTAGTCGTTAGTATAGTTATAGTCGTTAATACGATTCTATTTATTAGTATAGTCCTAGTTATTAACGTAGTCTCTTATATTTTCGTCTTCTAGTTTATTCTCTCTATCTAGTATACTAATAGAATAGGTATAATATATAGCTTTACTACTCTCTAGTAACTAGTCGCTAGAGCTTATAACGCTAGAGCTTACGATAGTATTATCGAACTCGGCTATTCGAACCTATAGAGAGTCTATAGAGGAAGATATATTAGTAGAGTCCCGAGTTAGTAGTATACTACTAGCCCTACTAGATATAGAAATTAGACTATATAAGAGTTCTTCGATATCTCTTAGAGAAGAGTCTACTATAGGTAGGTCTAGTACTTCTAGTAAGTTAGACTAAAGATCTACTCTATATTTATTAGATATTTTACTATCGTAGAGATTATTATAGTCGTCGATAGAAAGAGCGCCTTCTAAAAGCTATATATTATTAAGATCGTTAGGAAGTAGAATATCTAGAACGTAGAGTCGAAGAGATAGTAGAATAGGAGTTAGTTACTCTACGATTATATTAAGATAGTAGATAATAAGATTACCTTATTATTACTAATAGGTAGTTATAGCTAAAGTACTATTCTATATAGTACGCTATAAACGTAACTATCGCTATCGTTCCTAGTTACGCTCTCGATATATATATACTACTTTAGCTACGACGTTAGAAGATAATAGACGACTATGTTTTAGAGATATATTAGAATAATATTATATCTCGAAGGTAGTAGTTAGGATACGACCTTAACTTCTTAAAAGAAAATATAGATAGCGATATAGCTAGATTTAAGAGAATTTTACTATTACTATAGAAGGTATATAAGTAGTATTAGGGGCTAATTAAAGTATATAGAGTAGCTACTTATAGTACTAAGAAGAATATAGAATACTCTACTAGCTAGTAGGAGTTTTAATTACTAGCTAGCTAAGTATTCTACTTCTTCTAATCTACTAGAGGTCGTCTTCTAAATAAAGGCTCTTACGAGTTAGAGCCTCTTTATTATAGCTAGGCTCTTTATTATAGCTAGACCCTTTATTATAGCCGGGCCTCTTATTATAGCTAAGCGCTTTATTATAGCCGAGCTATTTATTATAGCTAGGCTCTTTATTATACCTAGACCCTTTATTATACTTAGACTCGATTACGACGCTAAAAGCTACCGACTACGCGACGTAGTTATATAATAATACTACGTTATAGAGATAAATAGAAGAGTACGTTTAAGAGCTCTATATACGTAGAGTATAGAGATATATATTTCTTAATAAGAAGTATCTAGTATACGACGTTACTATATTATTCTAGAGCGTAATCGACCCTTTATTATACTTAGACCTAATTACGACGCTAAAAGCTACCGACTACGTAACGTAGTTATATAATAATACTACGTCGTAGAGATAAATAGAAGAGTACGTTTAAGAGCTCTATATACGTAGAGTATAGAGATATATATTTCTTAATAAGAAGTATCTAGTATACGACGTTACTATATTGTTCTAGAGCGTAATCGACTCTTTATTATACTTAGACCTAATTACGACGCTAAAAGCTACTAACTACGCGACGTAGTTATATAATAATACTACGTCGTAGAGATAAATAGAAGAGTACGTTTAAGAGCTCTATATACGTAGAGTATAGAAATATATATTTCTTAATAAGAAGTATCTAGTATACGACGTTACTATATTGTTCTAGAGCGTAATCGACTCTTTATTATACTTAGACCTAATTACGACGCTAAAAGCTACCGACTACGCGACGTAGTTATATAATAATACTACGTCGTAGAGATAAATAGAAGAGTACGTTTAAGAGCTCTATATACGTAGAGTATAGAGATATATATTTCTTAATAAGAAGTACCTAGGAATGTCTAAGCCTAAACCCGAAGATATCCTCTAGAAGAGGATAACTTCTATAGTAGTACTCTACTAGTAAAAGATCTCTTCCTATATAAACCTTACTATCTATACTAAAGAGATACTCTTTACTAGGTACTAGAATATACGTACTTCTAGCTAGCGCGATAGAGATTCGCGTATAACTATTAATAAATAGTTCTTTAAGATATATACGCTATCGATATACTACCTCTAGCCGACTATAACTTAGAGTAGGATTTATAGTTCTCTAGATACTTATCGTCTATACCGAAGACTATAAATAGTATATTATCGAATAGCGAGCAAGATTTAAGCCTAGACTCTATCCTACTACTATCGTTTCTAGATAAGATTATACGTCTATTTAGCGCTATAGTAACTGTTCTTATAGTAGTATACCTTAATAATACGAGTCTACGCTTTAGGTTTATCGATAACTCGCTATAGAGGCCTAGCTACTCGTTCTTAGCGCTAGAGCTAGTTATTCTTAATATAAAATAGCTAATACTTCTTTCTTAACTACTTATATTTATTATTAGAAACTCTCTTAGGTCTTTATATTCGTATAAGTACGAAAGCGATATTTATTAACTCCTAAGAGTAGATTCTATTAATCGTAGATAGCTCGCTCTAAATTACCTATATAGAGAAGGCGTTAACGTAAAAGATATTAAAGAATTACTTATTAATTATTAGATCTACGTCTTCTTCCTATTCTATAGCTTCTATATCTTTAGGCGTAATAGGCTTCCTCGATAACGAATCTAGAGCTATATACTTCTTACTAGGAATATATATAATATTAAAGTCGAAGAGGTAGATCTATACTAGCTAGCGCGTTATTACTATGTTTAGTAAATTAGAGGTAGCCTTATTAAGCTAGTAAACGAGAGTATTTATATTAATCTCTAGTTAGAAGTATACTCCGAATAGCTATAGTTTTAGCTTCTTTAATATCTTTAGTATACTAAGGTACTCGTACTTTCTAGTATTATACTTAACTTCTACTAGGTTAAATAGGTTAGACTTATATCGAACTAGATAACGAAGAAGTAGCTCGTCTCGATTATATTAGAAAAGCGTATATCCTTAATCTTTACTACTCGAATCTACGCCTACGATAATAAGTCCTACTTCTTCTCTATAGTTAAGAGTAACTAGAGCTAGAGCTGAAACTAGTACCTTTAAGACGACGTCTTTAGCTAGTTAGTGTTCGGTAGTCTATTAAAACTTAGTATCCTTCTATAAGAGTTTAAATAGTAGAGTAAGGATAATCGTAAAGCCTTTAACCTAGACGTAGTAGTACGTAACTACGCTAAGGAAGGTTCGAACCTCCTTCTAATTCTCTAGAGTCGGCTATTTCTTAATCTTCGCTACTCTCGCGAAGTCTAGATAGTAGCTATCGATACTAGTAAGGTAACTAACGATCGCTAGTTATTCGTAATAGAGCTATAGCTTATTAAAAGCTACTATTATATTAGCTCGTTCTATATTATAGAGAACGTCGTCTATAGCTATAATATATTTAATAACGTAATAGTAGAGGCTAGGTTTAACCTCTTTACTATCGTACTTCGTCTTAGGCTCTTTAATACTAATATTATTAAGGAATAGCTATACCTTATACGAGATATACTCTATAAGTACTTAGTTAATAATACGAACGAACTAGGTAATAGAATTCGTAGCTCCTTATAGTAACGTCGTCTACTATAATAGTCTTAGTAGTAAATTAAAGCCTATAAGGTCTCTATATAATTTATCGAGTAGGATTTAGTTATATCTAGAGAAGATATTAACTAACGAGGCTAGTACGTAACTAGTAAAGTCCTTAGAGAAACCCTTAGCGTTAGGTAGTAAGTTCGAATCTCTTATAGTAACTTAATTAAACTTCTAAGCTACGTTAATTAACTAATACTTCTTTAGCTTACCTACCTCTATCTTCTTACTAATAAGAAAGTATAGATTTCGATAGACACTATAGTATAGCTTAAGAGTTCTAGCTTAGATTCGTTATCTTAGTATATCTTCTACTATATACTATAGCGATAGGTTTAGCTTGAAGCCTAGATACTACTATAGCTCGTAAGGAATTATCTAGATCTTCTATAGTAGAGTAATATTAGAATTAATTTAGCCTAAATATATAAAGTCCTACGTAAAAGTAGCTTCTCGATTCCTTAGTATATAGTATAATAAATCTAGCTCCTTTAGTAGTAGTTCTATACTAGGTTTGAACTTTATAAGCCGTTTAGGTATAAGGTATAATCTAGGCTCGATCGCTAAGAACCTCTTAGTTAAGTACTTACTATTATAAGGTCTAGTACTAGGGTAACTAGGTAGTATAGCTACTTCCTTCTTAATATAAGTCCGTCGCTAGTTCTTTAACCTACTAGGGTTTAAGCTATTAGTTATAGTAATATCTATATTTACTAGTTTAATCTTATTAGTAACTCGCTTATAAAGAGTATAGGCGCTAATATAATTATCTAGCTTCTACTACTCTATAGCTTCTTTATTACGAGCTTTCTCTATAGCTATATTAATAGTAGCTAAGATAATATACGTCTCCTTACTAAGCTCGTCGTCTACTTTATTAGAGATAACCTCGTCGTAGAGTCTAGGTTCTTAGATAGCTAGCTCCGCCTCTCTAAGCTTACTATAGGCAATTATTAAGTATTCGCCTCTATAATTTAAACCCTAGCTCGATTAAGATACTAGTATAGTATCTTTAAAACTATACCTAATACTCTAGTATAAGTCTCGCTCGCTAGTATAAGCTAGTTTAGCTTCGCTAGTAGCTAGTAGAAGCTTCTTAAGTCGACTATTTTAGCTAAATTTAGTAACGTTACCTTCGATAGCTACTACTACGAGATAGTTATACTATATTTAAGTCTAGCTATAATTAACCTATCTTAATAGTTCGAGCTACTATCGTAGAGAGGTGCTTTATCTAATCAAGTCTACTATAAAATAGTCTCTAAAGTAAATTACCTTTATATACGATAACTACTACGTAAGATAATTAAAGACTTAATTCTCTAGGAGTTTAGAGCTATTAGTAACTATAAACGAATACTAGTACTAATCGCTTATCTATCTATACTACTAGTATAGTTTAAAGTATAGTATAGGAGGTATAATATAATTATCGTTTAAAAAGATAACTATAGAATATTCTACTAGCTAACCTCTCTAAGTAGAGTTTTTACCTCTAACTACTAAACCTTATATAGAAAAGGTAGTAGAAGCTTAAAAAGCTTATAATCCCTCCTCCTACTCCTCGCTAATATATAATCTAGAGTCCTCGATAGTATATCCTATATTCTTTAGCTAGTAATTACTAAAAGTTAGAGTTTAGATACCGACTTCTATAGAATCTAGACGCGATATAAGTATTAGAGCCTCTACTAAACTCGTACTATCGACTAGAGCTAGTTTCTTAGTACTCTAGCTTTTCCTAGGACTTATTCTATAGTTCGTATATTACTATAGCTATTAAAGCTAGTAAATATAATAATATAGCCGTCTAGAGTACTAATTAAGCTCTTCTAAGAGCTATTATCGTAGTTCTTAGAAGCTAGGTATACTTACTACGCCTAAGGCTCCTAGCTAGCTAAGTAAGATCGAGCTATTCGCTAGTAAGACTAGAAATAGTATAGTAACTCTTACGCTAAAGATATCGATTAATACCTCTAGATAGTACCTAATAAAAGTAACTTTACCTCTAACTCCTTCTATAGTAATATTACTAAGAGAAATTATACTAACTTAAAGCTTTCGAACGTATTCGATTAGTATAATTATTAACTTAGCCTTCTCGTCGATTAAAGACTTATAAGCTATTATTCGAGATCTATACTTTATAGATATATAGATACTTAGAATAATCTAATAGATATTATTAAATAATAGAAGGATATTATTAGTCTATTTATAAAGCTTAGAAGTAGGCCTAGGTTTTACTATATTAATCGCTATAGTAGTAGCCTAGAAGGCCTTAATATCGGTCTCTAAAATAGCTTTTATTAGCTTCTCTACTATATCGCTAAAGGCTTTAGATAGTAAGGAATATATACTAATCTTAGCTCTACTATCTCTATTCGTATACTTCTTTACCTAGAGCTTATTAAGCTTCTTATATAGATCTATATAATTTAGAACACGACTCTATAAGGAATACGACGCTCGCTCGCTATAGAGAATAATCTCTACTAAGCTTAACTAGATCTTAGATTCGAGTATTTTATCTATCTAGAAGATATTAGCGTTATTATTAGCGTATATAGCTCGAAGGTAGTTATCTATACGCTTAGTCTTTAGAGGCTCTTTAATCTTCTTTCGCTTTTAAGTATACGTAGGAGCGACTAGAACTAGTAGACTATTTAGGTAGTCGTATATCTACTTATTCTCGATCTTATCGTTATTATATCTCTAAGTTTAAGAATCCTCTAACTCTCTTATATCTATAAGGTAAGGAGCTAGCTAGTTTTTATCTTTAACCTCTTTAATATAAGAGTAACGATAAGCGTAGGTTCTTATAGCTATAGCCTAAGTCGTAATTTGCTTCTATACTCCTATTAGCTATCCTCTAACTAGATAAGAAGAGTTTAGGTTCTACTTTGTCTTTACGCTATCTCTAGCTACGTAGGCGCCGATTAGATCGTCTTAATCCTTCTAGGTAATAGAAGCGACTTAGCTAATATTAATAAGACTATCGATACTAGCTACCTTATTCGCTATCCTCTACTAGCTCGCTCTTAGCGTTAATAAACGATCTATATTTTTAAGATTAATCTTTCTATAGCGCTACTCTAATACTTCTATTAATACGAATAGCTTTAGTAGCTTCTTGTTCTAGTAGTATTATATCTTTTCTATACCTAGGCGAGGCGTTCTATAGTATATAATACTAGTCTTTAGATCTCTATATATTAAGCTCTTAGTCTTAAACTACTATAGGTACTCGTAGTTTATAGCTATATAGCCTTCGAGCCTATATATCTAATAACCTAAAATCTTTAGAGCGATCGCTACGTAGGCCTTAATTATTAACCTATTATCTATTATAGCTTAATTAATTAAAATCTCCTAGCTATAAGTAGGCCTTAGAATATATAGATAGTCGTAAGCGTAAGACTTCGCCTACTATCCTATTAATAGGCGTAGTAGCTATAGGCCTCCTTCTTCGAGTCGGCGAATCGTAGTAATTATAAGGTCTTATATACTAGTAGTAATATTATCGACGCTTACTAGTTTATAGCCTTTATAGACTACTATTTCTCTAGCCTTAAACTTAGAGTTTAGTCTTAAAGTAGACTTCTTTACTACTTTATATAACTACTAGACATCTCTACCGCCTTCGTTATATACTTCTAATTTAAAGTCCTTATTACTATTAATCTAACGCTAGGCTATCTTTAAAAGCTTACTATAATCTAAGTTACTATTATTAAGGTCTAACCTAAGATAGGCCTAGAGTCTCTTACTAAAACGAAATAGAAGGCCTTATACGAATAGAAGAGTACGAGAACGCTCGTCTATATATAAAGTAGGTATAGTATTAGAGTAGAGTATAAACTACCTTAAGTACTCTAAGAGATTATTATCCTCGCTATAGTCGACCTTATAAAGATTTTCTATATAGTAGCGGTTTCTAAGTATATATATATTATCGTACTTTTAGTACTTCTTAATAATCGACTCTTTAAACTTAGTATAGTCTCGATCGTAGAAACTATTAAGGCGCTAGTATCTTCTATATTAGACAACCGTAACCTAAGTAAGTAACTTCTTATAAAGCTATTTATTATTATTAATAAGTAGAATAGCGTAGTTCCTATATAGTACTTTAAAACGCTTAATATACTTAGTTACGTTCTCTTTATTAAAGAAGAGATTCTAGTCTAAGCTAGGTAGTAGCGGAACCTAAGCGATAATTATCTTCTAGCTTTAGGTTACTTAGATAGTCTCTATAAGTAGCTAGAACTACGTTATAGATAGTCTACCTTCTAAGTTCGGTCCTTAAAAGATATTAGTATTAGAGTTAAGGTTAGTACCTCCTTAGTCCTTAGCTTCTATAGATATATCGTTGTCTAGTAGAGAGAATAAAGTAAAAGCGAGTAGTAGCTTTACTAGAGATCTTCGAATTTACTTATTAAGTAGGTTAGATAAGCTACTATCTAGTATTATAGGCTAGCTAGTAGATACTAATTTACTTATAGAGCTCGTTTAAAGGTATTCTAAGAGTATATTATACTCTCCTTAATCAAGTTTTTAAATAAAATATAGTTATCGTTTAAAACGATAACTAAAAAAAATAAGAGTCTAAAATTTTATTAGCTATTAGAAGGTAAACGTTAAACTTTTCTTTATAATACCGAGGCTATATTAATTATACCTAATAAGCGAAGGTATATCGTATTATATAGTTCGACTATTTATAGCTAGGCGCGTCTATCTTACTTATTTAAGTAATTCGCTATATAACTATAGTAGTATAATATTACGTTAGCCTATACTATATACTAGGTCTAGGGCCTTAGACGTAATTAGTGTCCTTAGCTAAACGATTAGCGTCTAATACTATACTAGAGCTTATTCTAAGCGATCTATATACTAGAGGATACGAGATTACCTAGACGAGTCTAGCCTATCCTATAGCCTCTATACTATCTAAACGAGAGCGTTTTTACGCTAAACTAGGATCTAATTAAAGACTATTATAAGTATAGAGACCCTAAGCAAATCTCCGATATAGTAATTTACCTTACTATCTATATAATAATTACTAAATAGATCCGTACTAAGAGATACTAGAGGTTTATAACTTTTCTAGGTTAGAGCGATATCTATATTCTAGAGGCTTCTACGTTATTATAGCTCTTTAAGTCGCCTCTTACGTAGGCTCCTTTAGGCCTCTTATTAATATTTATAGTATATTAGTTCTCGCTTTAAGGCTACCTTCTACCCTCTACGCTTCTAGTCCTAGTATAAGAGAGAAGAGATAGCTCTATCTTTAGCTCTATTAATAGATAATAACTACTTTAATACTAACCTCCTAGGTAGGTATAAGAGTAGTCGCTATAGAACAAGACCTATTTAGAGAGTAATAGTCTTATAATATATATATTAACTAGTAGTAACGAGCTTAAACTAGTAGTCCTAAGACTAAGAGCCTATACTAGGACCGTAGGATATTTAATTAATTAAGTAGAGTAAATATTACTATCTTAGAAACGAGCTACTATCTTACTTTTATACTAAAACTACTAAGTACGGTATATAGGTAGGCCTTTATCTTACTACTACTATATAGAGTAATAAGATAACTAGGTAGACCTATTAGTATAAGCTGAGTTCGTATATAATAATAGTACGTATACGATACTAAAGGTATTACTATTTATAGCGCTATATAGTTTTAATCTAGAGCTAGTAACGAGTAGGCGAGAAGCTTAGAGCGCGCTTCTTAAAAAGGAGATACTAGCTACTAAGGAAGCTATAGAAAGATTAAAGAAGAACTATAAGACGCTAAGTAAACGCTAGCGAGAAGTAAGCGAGGCGTAGGCTAGGTACTTTAATAATAGATATTAGGCTAAGGAATATAAGGTCGGCGATATAGTCTTACTATCGATAAAGAACCTATAGTTAAAGATTCCTTTAAAGAAGTTAGTAGATAAGTTTACTAGGCTTTTTAAGGTAATTAACGTAGTAGAGAAGTAGGCGTACTACTTAGCTCTACTACTAAACGCTCTTATCTATAACGTATTTTATATATCGCTTCTAGAACCTTAGAAGAGTAGCGAGACGTAGGTAGAGAGTATACTACTCGTAGACTACTAGAGTAAATAGGAAGTTAAGAAGATCCTTAGAACTCGAGTAAGGAAGAGTATATACTAGTACTTAATCTACTAGTAGAGCTAGCCTAAAGAGTACGACTAGTAGGAACCTAAAGAATATATTAGTAGCTATATAGTACTAGACGTATTCGAAGCGTAGCGCGTAAGTAGGCGCGTAGTAAGATAAAAGCGCTAAGGTACTAATATAGTAATACTAAGTACTAAGCGCTAAACCTATATATAGAGGTAAACTTTAAATTTAAGAGAGTAAGAAAATTACTAAGATATTTAGGATATATCGAAGTATAAACTATATTATTTATATACGCCTACTAAGTAGGTCGTATAGTACCTATAAGTAAGAAGTAAGAATCTAACTATAGCCTATATAGGCGTAAGTAGAATATAAGAGGCGCGAGTAGGTAGTAAGCGAAACGCTTATTTATCGTCTATAGAGAGCGCGTCGTCGCTAGCGTTTCTACTACTAGTAACGCTCTCTACGTCCTTATCCTTATCCTTCTCTACCTCCTTATTAGATACTACGTCCTTAGAGAGCTTACTCTCCTCCTAGTTACTACTCTCGAAGTAGGCCGCCTCTATAGTAGCGTCTAGGGTATTACTAGAGGCGCCTACTATATAGTTAGTATACGAGGAGTATTAGTATTATATAAGGATCGTATAGGAAAAGTAGGTATATCTTATACTATAGCTTAAATATAGCTACTATAAAGTTAGACTAGCGCTAGGTCTCTACTAGACTAGCGATAGATATCGTACTAGTCGCTAGTAAGGCGAGCGCGCTCGCCTTATATAGCGTATCCTAGCCGCTAATAGCTTTACCTTTATTACTAGTAAAGACTCTCTTAGAGGTCTTAATAGAGATATAGAGGCTCTTTAGGTAGCGCTTTACCTACTCTTTATATACGCTCTTAGAAAGGGTCTCTAGCTACTAGTAGTAGTATAGTACGTAGCGCGCCTACCGCTTAAGGTTACTATTAGTAATCTACTTATAGAAGTAGTACTAGCGCTTATAGCGCTAGTACTTAACCTTCTAGCTAGGCTTTATTACCCTATCGTACGTAAACTCGTCGTCTATACGTAGTCTATTAGTAGGTAAAGCGTAGTTAAGGAGTATTCGAAGAGCTATACTATTATAGATATACTTAATATAGTAGAGATAGATATCGATATCTCTATAGCCTCTAATATCGTCGATAGTATAGGATAGGTAGTTCGTAACTACGACTCTAGTACGTTTTAGTAGTATTATACTTATATTAGTAGTACGGTTATCGTATAGAGATACTAGCTTTACTAAGGATATAGAAAATATTATATACGTAGAGAGAAAGTCTAAGAGAGAGTTAGAAGAGTTTTTAAGAACATACTCGAGCTACGAATTATAGTCGCTATAGTAAGGAATATATTACTATATAAACGTAATATATATAGTAACTCTTTACTTCGTAGCGTAGATTTATATAATATACTAAAGGTTTATAGATATAACGCGTTAGAGACGCGATAGGCGCGGAATATATAAAGTATATTATAAAGACTAAATAGGAAGCCTAGAATATAACCTATAAAGTAAGAGTTGTCGCTAAGAGTAGCTCTCTTAGAGAGAGGAGATAGTTATAAGAGCTAGGTAAGGTTAAAGGTTAGACCCACCTTAAGCTTATAGGCTTAGCGTATAGTATAATTATAGTATACGTATATATCTAAAAGGAGGCAAGAATTAGTCTTATAATATCCTAATAGTCTTATTAGGAGGGCGCTCTATATATTACTATATACCTCTTTTATATTAGCCTAATACCTATTATTAAAGTACCTAGCCTACGCCTTACTTACTTCTCGCTAGCGTTTACTTAGCGTCTTATAGTTCTTCTTTAATCTCTCTATAGCTTTCTTAGTAGCTAGTATCTCTTTTTTAGAAAGCGTACCTTAAGCTTCTTACCTACTTATTACTAGCTCTAGATTAAAACTATATAGCGCTATAAATAGTAATACCTTTAGTATCGTATATATACTATTATTATATACGAACTCGGCTTATACTAATAGGCCTACCTAGTTATCTTATTACTTTATATAGTAGATACGTAGTTAAGTCTTAAGCGTCTAATTCGTTCTTTTAGTTTACTTATTCGTTTATAGATAGAACGCTATACTTAGCTTACGTTTTATATAAGCCTCGTAGTAGAAGTTAGACTAAAACTAACTCGTAAATATAGACCCTCTATTACTAATAATACCTATAGGTATACTATAGTACCTAATTACTTCTAATATTAAGACGCTTATAAGGTTACTACTAGTATACCTCTTTATAGTTAGGACAAAGATAACTATCTTTATATATTAGTCGATAATAACTAGAATCGTATTATATATATATACTTCTTACTTACTTAGTAGAAGATCTATAATAAAATCCTAAGTTAATTCTTAGAATAGATAATCTAGTATAAGTAGCGTAGTTAGCTTACTATATAGTCGATAGCGACGCGCTTTTATCTTCTAGTAACTCTTATAGGACTCTACGTATTATATAATATCCTTAGTTATCTCTAGCTACTAGTACTTCCTTAGTACTAGCGAGATAGTCTTATCCTTACTAAAATAGCCTATAAGAGTATTATCGTAATATATATAAATTATTTATATCTATAAGGCGTAGTTCTTAGGTACGTATAGCGAATCGTCTATCTAGAGGTTTCTCTCTCTTATAGTATATTACTCGAATTAGCTACTATTACTTATCGCTTACGAGTATACTACGCTTATACTTAGCTTAGCTTATACTAGCGCGTAAGTATATCTAAGGATTAAGTCTAAGATATTTATATATAGCTCTTCGCTCTTAGTAATTATACCTATTATTCGTATAGGCGTTAAAAACTACTACTATAGGTTAGAGTTAGTACTTTTCTCTATTAAAGAATACTATTCCTTATAAGTTATATAGATATAAGCTACGAGTAGTCTATCTACGTCTCTCGTACTCTAATTATCCTATAGCTATAACTTAGTCTATAAGGTAGATAGAAGGTTAGTTACCTCTACTACCTTCTTAGTATAATCGCTACGCCTTAATAGTATATTAGCTAGGTTTCGCTTACCTACCTAGTATATTATAACGAAGTCGAATAGAGCTAGGAATATAGCCTAATAGGCCTACCTACTAGTTAACTTCTTTATATCTATAAACCTATAAAGGTTAGTATAGTCGACTAGTACGTCGATCGTATATAGAGCGCCTTCGAGGTATAGCCTCTACGCTTTAAAAGCCTTAACTACTATAAGGAGCTCCTTATTATATATCTTATAATTATACTCTATAGTAATTATCTTCCTAGATATAAATATAATAGAGTACTATTTAGACTTAAAGAGTTAGCTAAGGATTATAGTAATTACGAAATTAGAAGCGTCGCTTTCGACCTATAACCTAAGCGTAGAGTTAAAGTACCTTAGTAGTAGTACTATAGAAAAACGCCTTTTTAACTTAGTAAACACCTACTTCTCTCGTATAGTCTACTTAAGTAGGCCTAGCTTCTTATCTACTATAGCGCTCTTAGATAACGCTATAAGTAGAGATACTACTCTAGAGTATTTAAAAATAAAATACTAGTAGAAGTTAGTAAACTTAAGAAAGAATTAAACCTCTACGAGCGTTATAGGCGTTAGCTACGCTACGATTACGTCTATTCTATATAGGTCTATCGCGACCTCTCTAGTAGTTACTATAAAGCCTAGGAAATCGACTTCCTTCTACTAGAATTTATACTTTACTCTTTAAGTATAGAGTCTAAACTTCTAGAGACGTATAAGTACGTCGTATACGTTACGTACGTAGTCTATATAGCTCTTACTATAGATAAGAATATTATCTAGATATACTACGTAGTACGTATCGACTAAACCTACTAGAGTATAGTTAATATACGCCTAGAACGTAGCTAGAGCGTTAGTTAGGCTAAATAGTATTACTTTATACTAAAAGTAGCTATAGCGCGTACGGAACATAGTCTTCTAGTAGTCGCTAGGCTTAATACGAATCCGATAGTATATATCTATAAGATCTAGAGTCGTAAACTATATAGCTCCTATAAGCCTATCTAGTATTTCGCTAATTAGTAAGAGTAGATATCTATTCTTAATAGTAATTTCGTTTAACCCTCGATAGTCGATATATAGCCTTAGCTTACTATCTTTCTTTAGTATAAATAGGATAGGCGTACTCGCCTCGCTAACGCTATACTCGATCTAATCGTACTTAAGGCCTATAGTAAGGTATTTCTTTACTTCCTCTAGCTCCTTACCTAACTAGTAATATAGTAGCCTAAAGAGTAGAATAGTACCTAGACGTAGCTTAATCGTATACTCTATACTATCTACTAGCTTACTTTTTATCTCTTCTATTAGGTTTAGAATATTAGAGAACTATTAGAACTTAGAGAGAAGAAAGTTAACCTCTTCGCCTATCTTACTTATTACTACTATATATATAGTTAGTATATACTTTAAGTCCTTAAGAAACTTATAGGCTTCTCTAACCTTAACGTTTTTAAAAACATCGCTATAGGTCTACTTATCTAAGCTACTATCGACTCGTATACGATAAGTACGCCTCTATAGTCGACCTAAGATTATATTAGGAGTTAGTATATTATAGGTATAAAAGATTACGCCTACTATACGCTCTACTCCTATAGAGTCTATAAGGCGTACGCGTATATAGTATATACTATAATAATACTCTAATTCTCTAGTAAATAAGATAGCTAGGAGTAAGGTAGTATTAGTTCGAACTATAATACTATATTATAAGATAAAGGATCTTAATACTACGTTAATATTAGTAGTATTATTAAGGAGGAATTAGGCTAGCTTACGCCTATTTTACGCCTCGACTACGCTCTCTAGGTAAGTCGTATTTACGACTTATATAGAGAGGTATATATCGCTACTAAGTTTAGTATCTAGAGGTCGTAGTCCTTCTCTAATACCTTCTCTTTTTTTAGCGTCTCTATAGTAACCTTATATACTAATAGCTTCTTACTATCGTCTCGAGCGCTTTAGTTAGAGTAGATGTTAAAAGTGGAGAGCGTTTGTAGATACTACACAATATTAAGGAGGGTATAGCGTAGTAAAGAAGAATAGGGGATTAATCTTAAACTGACTTATATATATAGTGTAGTAGTAATATGCTAGGAACTAAATACAAAGTTGATTTTGTTAGTTATCTAAGAAGAGAAGAAAGAGAAGTAAGATATACCTCTTGCTAAGCCTTAGGTAGATGCCTCAGGCATCTAGAACTATGCTTAGAAGTCTATATCTAGACTGACTATCTAGGATACATTCTTAACACTCCTACTTATACTATATAGTTAGATCTTTTAACAGATTATCTATAGTACTTAAATACTAGTCCTAATCTTGATTAGTTATTAAGTACTTGCTTTTCAGACTAACAACTAGATAGTACTAACTGTTAATCTAACAAACTTTCTATACTACTATCTCTTATAAAAAGGTAAAAGAAATGCCTTCTATAAGATCTTCCTTTTCTCTTATACAGGAGTAGATTGTTTAGGACATAGACTATCTAGTAAGTTGCCCCTATCCTTTCTTATAGCTAATTCTAATAGCTTTCTAGATTCCTTATAGCCTAGTCCCCTACTTAGTTATATTCTACATAGCTTCTTAGTTCCCTAATAGTCTTTAGGGTACACTATTCTTGGCTATAGGGATCTTATATTAAGCTAGGGAGTAGAGTAACTATATACTAGTAGAGGAGATAATAGCTACTATAGAGGAGGTCTTTAACATTAACTAGTACTTGGCCTTAGGGGGTGTCTAGTTTAGCTAGGTGCTATATAGTGATATTGTAGTTAGTGACAGGTCTGATATTAGTAAGAGCATTTAGGACTTTATAAAGTCTAACTAAGGAGGAGTCAAGTAACTAAAATCTTTCTTTTAGACTCCTCTTAGTTCAACTCTAAGGCTTAGAGTTATCTTTTACACATCTCTTATACAAGGTAGAGCTGCCTTACAAACTCCTGAAACTATAGTCTATTCTTTAGCTTAGTGAGACTATCTACTACTATCTCTTTTATATTCACATATTCTATAGAGATAAGTCTGTTCTACTAGAGCTTTCTTATAGTATTGTATAAGATATTAATGTGTTTAGACTTGTTATGAACATGTGAGTCCTTAACTAGAGTAAGGGTAGCTTAGTTATTACCTTTTAGCTAAATTAGCCTGATTCTAGTAACAGTTTCCTAGTTACTAAGGATCCTTAGTTAGTAAGAACATTCTCTTACTAACTCTAGGTATCTAAGCTCTCTTAAAAGAGTACTAAGGAACTATAACTGTTTTGTATATACACCTATAGCTATATATTCAGCTTCTATTATAGATATAGCTACAGATTTCTACTTCTTACTTATCTAGGAGATTAGTGCACTATAAAGGAAGAAGACATATCCAAGGATTGAGACTCTGTTAGTCTTGTCCATTATATAGTTAGAGTCTATATATCTAGTAAGAAAGCCTTAACCATTCCTTGAGTATCTTAGACTAAGGTCTAGGTTTGATCTCAGGTATCTAGTTAGCTTCTTTAGAGCCTTTATATGTCCTACTATTAGATTACTAATATAGGAGCTCAATCTTCTAAGGGCAAATGAAATGTCTGGTCTTATAACAGTTACAAGCTATATCTATGTTCTAATAATGGATTAGTACTCCTATTTGTTATACCTTTTATTATTTGGTCTAGTAGGCTTCAGACTTTTATAGCTGTCTATTAGTAAAAGAGTTAGTAATATAGTCTCTTAACCTATTCCTATCTTAGCTAGGTTCTCTTAGATATAGTGCTTCTAGTCAAGTTTCAGCTAGCCTTACTATCTATTTCTTGTTAGTCTCATTCTAAGAATCTTGTCTAGTTCTCTAAGATCTTTGATCTTAAAGACCTTACTAAGTTAGTCTTTAAACTAGAGGACATCTTCTAGTCTCTCTATAGTAATAGGTATGTTATTAATATAGATCAGGATCATTAGGTCTTTCCTTTTCTTATAGATTAGAAGATATAGGTCCACTTCTAATTGTCTGAATCCTATTCCTTTTAGCTTTGACACATATAGCTGATTCTAGTCTCTTGTAGCTTACTTTAGCCTATAGAGACTCCTTAGAACTTATAAGACTATACTAGTTAGTAGGTCAACACCTAGTAGTAGGATTATATAGATGTCCTTATATAGGGTACTCTCTATAAATACATTGTTCATATCCACTTAGTATAGAACTAGGTCCTTCTTATAGACTACAGCTATGAATCCTCTTAGAGTATCCTACCTGACTATAAGGGCAAAAGTCTCTATATAGTCTACTCTATACTTTTAGGAGAACCTTCTTATAACTAGTCTTGCCTTGAACTTTTTAATAGCTTTACTAAGCTTTCTCTTAATATTAAAGACCTATCTTAAGGTGACTAGGTTAGCCCCTTTTAGTAGGACCACTATAGTCTAGGTGTTATTACTTACAAGTATATCTAGCTCCTTCTAAATAGCTTCTTACTAGAGATAACCCTACTTAGGATCACTTACTACTTCCTTATAGTTCCTTAGGATTAGAACCTCCTATTTGTACATTCCTACTTCTTTAGTAGCTAAGAATGCAATCTCTTTAACTTCCTCTAAGAATTCTAGGTCCTATAGGATACCTAGGTCAATAGAGCTTATAGCTAAGAAGAAAGCCTAATACTCTAGGAGCATTTCCTTGTCTAGCTAACTATTCTGATCTAGCTCAAGCCTAATTAGCTTCAGCTTCTAGTTAAATCTATTAAGTTCTTAGGATACTTTCCTCTTTCTAAGGGTTTACCTTAGAGCTGTCTACTCCTAATCCACCTCTATAGTTTCTTAAGTAGAATTCTTAGATTCTTTCTTAACTTTCTCTTAGTCTAGGAATTTTCTATACTCTCCTACATCTTCTAGTAGAGGTAGAAGTTATATAAAGAGTTTCTTTCCTTCCTAAACCTGTACTAATAGCTAAGAGGGAGGAGGCTTCTACTAGCCTAGACTAGGAGCACCTAGAGTACTCCTACTAGCTTATAGAGTAGGCTAGCTAATAGTTCTTAGCCTTCTAACAGGTCTTCTTTCTAGAGCTGAACTAGAGAGATTCTTAATCTTGATATTTAAGTCCAATTCTCTACCTAGCTTATCTTTAAAGAAGATTATATTAGTATACTACTTGATAGCCTTCATGTCTAGCTCCTAGAACTTCTATACCTTTACTATATTATTATAGTATCTAACAAACATAGTATCCTTTCCTCTATTTATTAGTTTGTTACTCCTTACCTACTAAGGCTATACTCTTATATCTATATACACTACAGCTCTATATCCCTATACCTTAAGGTAGGAGACTGTTAGTTTGATCTTATTAAAAGCTTTATTAGGTGAGAGCTTGAATCCCTTAATATTAGGTCTATTTAGAAGCTTGTTCCTTATATATACCTATACTTCAAGGGCTTCTAGCTAAAACTTAATAGGTATCTTGCTTTCTTTAAGTATTGCTCTAATAGAGGCCTCTAATGTTTAGATAGACCTCTTAACTACTCTATTCTAGAGTGAATTATAGGCCTTAGTTAGCTTAAGGGTGATTCTAAAGTCCTTCTCCTACTATTTGATCAAAGTAGTAATCTCTCTAGCATTGTTAGCCCTTATAGACTTGAGGAGTGCTACTGACTACCTTTCTACCTTGATCCTCTAGTTCTAAAGAGTAGTTAGTGTATCTGATCTAGCCTTGAGTAGAAATGCCTATTTCTTTCTTAAGAAGTTATTAATAATCTTAAGCTACTATATAAAACCTTTTACTAATAATAGTAATAGTCCATAGATATCTACTAATATAAGGGCTAATCTTTCAAGTCTTCTCTTAATAGACTTGCCTAGGTGTTTCTTTATCTTACCTATTATATAGATCCTATACTTATACTCTTCCTAGTTAGGAATTAGAATTCTTTCCTTTAGGTTAGTAACTTTATAAAGGTTTAAGAGTAACCCTCTTCTAAAGTATGTAAATCTTCTATACTATAGCTCCTACTATTTTAGATCCTTCTCTAATAGGGTAGTATAGGCATTGTTAACCTCTATAGGATTATATAGTAAGTAATATAACTTTTCCTATAGGAGAGGTAATATCTTACTAACAAATGGAACACCTCTAACTAGCTTAGTCTTTATAACTGTTTGGCTATCTAGGGAGGTAAGAGTGAAATTAGGCTTCTAGACTCCAAATTGCTTACTAAACTAATCCTATAATATAAGATTTACTCTAAGATTAGGAACAAATAGTACCCTATTAAGTAGAACTTCTCCTCCTAAGATTCCCTTTATCTATACTAGTCTAGAGTAGGTTATATAGAGGTATCCTCCTCCTACCTTAATCTACACTTTCTTCCTTAGTAGCTTTACTAATCTAAAGAAGGATAGTTAGTTAGTTATATAGGATAAGGTATAGGAATCTAAGAGCTATTCTTAGAGTAATAACTTGCCTTTAGCCTTAATTATAGAATAGGCCAACTTATCTTAGTTATTATCTTCTAATAGGGAATTATTATTGCTTCTAGAACTAGAGTGAGTTCTAGAATCAGAACTAGAACTAGACTCCTAGGCTGAAAATCCTTTCTTTAGAAGCTTTCTAGACTTTTCTATCCTTTAAAGCTACTTGCCTATTTTCTAGATAACCTTCTTTAGCTTATTATATAATAATGACTTATAGATAGCTTTCTTGATATATCTAGCATTCCTTAGTAAAGGGGATCTTCTAACTCTCTCTCTAAGGAATAATCCCTAAGAGTCCTTCTAGTTCTTAGTACTGTTTCTCTACTAGGACAGTTTCTTAGTAGTAGGGAGGTCAGGACAATCCTTCAACTAGTACTTCTCTTTCTTATAGAGCTAGTACATTAGTAGGGACTTTTCTTAGTAGGGCTGTCTAGAATAGAATATAGCTAGACCTATGTCTATCTTGTCTAGATTGTCTCTTACCTCTTAGGACTTAAGTAGAAGGAGAATAGTGTCTATATCTAAGGATAGTTAGATCATAATAGTATCCTTAGCTACTTAGTATAATATAGGTAGGGACTATAGGAGATGTTTCAGCCTTTTCTCTTAGCTCTAGTAGTAGGCTTCCTAAGGATTAATCTTAGTAATCCTCTTGCCTAGGCCTCTAAGGTGTCTCTATACTTCCCTGATTGTTTTATTAGGTGATATCCTAAATATAACAAACTACTTAATTAGACCTATAGTATAGGACTTTAGGACTCTATTATACTTGTTCTAGAGAATCACCTATATCTCAGCTACTAGTATAGTGACACACTGTGTCTCTAGCTCTATCTTATTATCTTTACTAATACTGTATCTAATACTGAACCTATATACTGTATTGTCTTTTAAGAAGTATTAATTCTAAGTAACATATATCTAAAGACTAGTGTCCTACTAAACTATATATAGGTTCCTTCTAATAATTAGTTAGTTGATTGCCTAGAACTAGTCCTTTCCTTCTAGCTTATCTATCTGTAGCTTGAACTATCTCTTCTAGTTAGTTCTGTCTAGGATTAGAATCCTTTAGCTCTTCTTGTCCTCTTAGTCTATTATAGAAATAGGTAAATAGAATAAATAATTAGTAGAATGCTTTAGACTAGCTAAGGATTCTAGAGAAGGGTAATTTCTTGTAGTAGGGAGACTAGCTCTAAGGGATAGGGATTCCTCGTATTTAGGAAATTACTAAGACTTAGATCTTTCTCTCTTAGTAGAGTTTCTATTACTAGGTAGTAGGAAGGCTAAGTAGCCTCTTCTGACTCTAGTAATGCTAGGTGCAATAGTAGAGAACTAGGTAGGTATTAACAAAGTAGAAACACACTACTGTCTTATAGAGATCTTTACTGACTTATATACTACTAGGTGCAAACTAGCTTCGTTAGTAATATAGTTAGGGAAACTTCTAGGCCCTAAATGTTTTCTATAAACTGTAAGGGATACAAGTAACCTATACTAATATAGGTTGCTCCTATTTAGTATACAAACCCGGGCTTATAACCTATTAAAAGTAGAGGGCGTTTATAGATACTATATAATATCAAGGAGGGTATAGCGTAGTAAAGAAGAATAGGGGATCAATCTTAAACTGACTTATATATATAGTGTAGTAGTAATATGCTAGGAACTAAATACAAAGTTGATTTTGTTAGTTATCTAAGAAGAGAAGAAAGAGAAGCAAGATATACCTCTTGCTAAGCCTTAGGTGGATGCCTCAGGTATCTAGAACTATACTTAGAAGTCTATATCTAGACTGACTATCTAGGATATATTCTTAACAGTAGATAGAATTAGTACTAATATACTCTTTCTACTTATAGCTATAGTATTCTAAATACTTATAGCCTATAATAGAGCGAGTAGAACCTTTATCGCTAAAGCGATACGTACTATTCTCTCCTAGACTATCGTTACGCCTATATATAGAAGTATCGCTCTCTATACGCTTACGCTTCGAGTATATATTACGCTCGCGGTCTCTATTACTCTAGCTTCTACTCTAGTTATACTATATAGGAATTACTCTATTAGCTTACTCTAGACGCCTTACTAACGTAACTAAATTAGCGCGCTTATTAGGTATAGTATAATTCTTAATAATCTCTTATTAAAGCGATAGCTTTAACTTTATAAGAAGCTAGCGTACTAGCTACGCTTCGCTATAGTCGCCTAGTTAAGACTCTAAGTAGCCTAGCTCTATAGCGAACTAGCGTACCTCTTAGCTCTTACTCTATTAGGCCTTCTCGTACTCGACTATTACGAGGATCGTATAATTTACCTAATCTCTAATAATGTTATAGATAAAGCGCTTAAACTTAGTCTAAGTATAGTCTAGAGATATTATCTTAGAGTGTTCGTTATACTAGATCTCTTATACCTCGCCTATAAGCTATATAATACTATATAGGATCTTCGAATCCTCTATAATAAACTCTTATAGACTATTAAAAAAGATTACTTTAAGGCTATAAATAAACTCTCTTACCTCTTAGACTATCTCGCTCTAGAAGATATAAGGTTCTCTAACTTTAGGATCTTTATATTATATATACGACGCGCTATTATAGAGTACGCTATCTATAATACTAGCGCTAGTATCGTTTTTAAGATCGCTAATATTAAGAGTATTAGAGGTAGCTAAGAATAGAGATTCTAACTCTATAAGAAGCTAATTATTCTCTCGTCGTAGAGCGCGTATCTCTAAGCGACGACGTAGTTCCTAGTTCTTAGCTTTAAGCTATATATACTCTATATATATACTATCTTTAGTTATACTAGTAGACTTCTACTCCTAAACCTTATTAGTTTCTATAAAATTACTTTAATCGTCTACTTTACCTATTACGAGCTCTAGCGGCGCTATATCTACGTTACGTCGAGGAGCTATAGGCCTCTATAGATTACTACTCTCGAAAGAAGAAGAATTAGAATTATAAAAGAGATATATAGTAATATATAGAGCGCTCTTCTAATAAGACTATTAGAATATTATAAGACTAATTCTTACTTCCTTTTAGATATATACGCGTACTATAGTTATACTATACGCTAAGCCTACGAGCCTAAGACGAGTCTAACCTTTAACCTTACCTAGCTCTTATAAATAATAAGCGAAGGATATCGATCTATATTAACGACTCTAGTATATAGCCTAGGTAAGAACGTCTATTATTCGTATAGCCTACTAATAGAAGTTCGCTAAGTATTTAGTAGATTAATAACTAGCGTAGTACTATTTAAACTCGAGTCGTAGCCGTTGCCGCTCTATAATAGTACTATTCTACGTAGATATAATAAGTGTTTATAACGAGAGCGTAATAGCGTATTATCTACTAAAGATCGTACCGAACATGTGTGCTCTATATAGTCGTTCTGCCAAAACATAGCGCCTAGCTCGACTCCTAAGCGACAATAATATAGCTACAAGATAGCGAGATCCGGCGACTTCCAAGAGTCTGTGTCTAATAGAGGAGGCAAGCTCACGTAGTCTCTAATAGCAGCTCATAGCGTGAATTGGTAGGAGGAGACCAACTTTATAGGCGAAGACCAACGACAATAGCTATTCGCGTAAGCGGTTATGAACGTGGCAATTAAACATCTCGGCAGACTGGGGCTCGAAGTTTGGCGTAGCAGACTCTCGACACTGTTATCGAATGTCTCGCAACTCTTCGCCGAGAGACCATATTAGCTACAAACTCCCCACCGATCGCAGATAGGCCACGATCCTGTCAACGAGCACCTGGTCTAGAATCTTCGCCAGTCGCAACGCCGGAGAGAGATCTCGAGCTTTCTCTGTCACGTAACGGAGCGCCGGCCGTGTCTCATCTGTATCATACTTGCTGGCAAAGAAGTCGAGAAGCTTGATCGGAGGATTCTGTTTCGCATCCGCATTGGAAGATCTCAGCCTCTGCAACCACTCTCGCTGTTCCACGCCTTCAAATTCTACGCCGGCAGCTCGCAGCAGCGGAAGGAGATCATCAGTCCAATGGAAGGTCTTGTCAGCTACCACATTCACAAAGCCAGCCTCAGCATCCGACATGCCAATGTCGATGAACGCCTGCGCCACTGTATCCACAGGGAGCCAAGCTGGACGTTCGTTCAATTTTGGCAGAGCACCAACAGTCTTGGCTGTCTGAAGGATCATCGGAATAGCTTCAGTGGCATTCCACACGCCGCTCTGCGTGTCGCCGATGACTTGCCCTACACGTAGCACGCGAGCCTTGATGCCGGTCTGCTTCGCTGCTTGATCACAAATGTTCTCGGTCACAAGCTTGGACTGTGCATATCCCATTTCTTGGGCATATGCTAGGGATGCTGGCAGTTCTTCGGGTACCTGTCCTCCCAGTGTGCGTACAGTGGCGCTGACGGAAGAGCAGAAGTTGAACGACGCGGGTGCTAGTCGTTTGGCCTTCAAGCACAAGTTGATCAAATTTTTGGTCCCAGCAATGCAGTCTGCTTCAAAGCTCTCGAGACCTTTGTTGAAGTTCACTGACCATGCCAGGTGGAGTACCTGAGTCACGTTGGAAGCAATGTCGTGATACTGGTCCCAGCCAAGACCGAGAACGCCGTTGCCGAGATCACACGGGAGACAGATGATCTTCTGGAGAGCTTCCAATGACAGCTCCGGGTAAACACGTCGCGCACGCAGTGAAGCCTCCACTCTCGCCGCAGCCGATGAGCTCGATGTGGCTCTCACCAGACAGTACACTTTTCTCACACTGCTCATAGCCACCAATCGAGCGACAACGTGGGCTCCAAGTGATCCGGTAGCGCCAGTCACGAGTGGAAAGTCCCCATCCCATACCCGCGGCACAGGCTGATGCTGAGCAAAAGTGCCATGTTTTTGAATCAGACCGGCCATCTTCTCCTCCACAGTGAGCTGTATGGCTTGCGGCGAGCCTGTTCGAAGTCGAAGAAGCTCATCAGCTATGGCATGGAGTGTTGGGAAGTCGAAGACAAAGTTGCGTCCAAGCTCTGCACTTCTAGTATCGATGTTCTTCAGAATGGTGCTGCGAATCTGGATTGCCTGTAGAGAGTCTGTTCCCAGACTAAAGACGTCGGCGTCATCGGTGAAAGTGATGTTCGCGTTCAATTTTGACGAAAGTTCCTTTCGTAGAAACGCCAACAGGTCGTCCCTGTCCAAGCACAGTGACCCGCCATTTTCATCAATGTATGCAGAGTCGATATGCGCTGCAAAGTCTCGATAGAATGCTGCTCGGATGACAGTTCCTTTGTCCGTCCTCCGGTACTCTGCATCGTGCGACAGAACCTGGATCATGTCTCGCGACAGCTGAGCGTACGCTGGCTGAGTTGTGTTCATCGCCTCGATCGCAGTTGCTACTGAGTCAACGACTTCATCTGCAGACAGGCTGGTGTCTGCTTTGGGAATGATGAATGCGCCCAGACGTGGCTTGCCCGCACCGAAGACCACGGCTTCGGCAACATTGCGATTGTGGCGAAGTACACCTTCCACGAGCAGAGGGTTTGCCTTCTCGCCATTTTCTAGCACAATCGTATCATCTAGACGAGCATAGTATCGCCAAGTATTCGGGAGACCGGGATGCGGCTCAAAGAGATCCTTTGTCGCGTAGGAGCCATCATCTCTGTTCGTGGCGACTTTGGAAGCCCAGCCTTGTTTCACGCACAGCTCGTACAGATTTGGACCACGTAGCTCCATGCTAAGATGCGGAAGCAGCCTTTCTGGCACTCTTAGCCAGTCCCAAAGCTTGTCCGTTGAGAAGTCGCGGAATGAAGTCATGAGTTGTCCAACCTCTGTGGCACCGTAGTGTCCGACAAGATTGACGCCATTCTCCACAAGACTGTCGCCGACTGGCTTTGGACATGCTGAACCACCAAACATCACAATCTCAAGCCGACTCAAAAGATGGCAGCCCTCCGCTGTCTCCGCCAACAACTTCAAGGCATATGGCACGCCATAGAGAATTTTGATGTCCTGGTGTTCACGGAGCGTGGCGACAAGATGTTGCGAGATGAGAGGTAGTCTGGCGTTGTAGAGGTATATCTTCTTCCGAGAGTGTATTGCTCTGAAAGTGCAGCATATGCCATGATTGTGGTAGAGAGGAAGCGTCAGGTGTCCGACAAGCCCGAAGTGCTGCGAGTAGGTGTACAATGACGCGCTGTGAGTCTGGAAGATTGGCTTTGGGAGACCCGTTGACCCACTAGAGTGTATGATGAAGGATGTGTTGGTAGTCTCACGTTGTGGATCGAGTGAGGCTGGTTGAAGTCGCGCTGACTTGTTGGCAAGCGATTTGCTGTCGATGATGTATGCTGTTCGCAAAGTTTGCAACTTGGACGTCACTGATGATACCGCTGATGTGAAAGATGGCTGGTATAGTAAAGCTGTGGCATTCGTTGTGCTGAGAAGACTTCCATAAGCCTCTTCGGTAATTCTGGTAGACAGGAGAAGTGCCGCATGGCCAAGTCGAGACACTGCAAGCAGCGAAATCAGGTAGCTTAGATCTGAGTCGCCAAGCAACCCAACAACTTGCACGGGATCGGAGGAACGTGTTCGCTGTGGTAATTGCTTTGCGTATATGCAGGCTGCTTGCTCCACGAGCCGATCGATATCCCTGGCAGTGTAGTCGATGTAAGCCGTACCTTCGTTCGGATAGCTTATGATATCGTCATCGCAGCCTTCTTGCACTGCGCGGAGCCTAATCAGCTCGTCGATAGTCCTTGGCTCGACACCTTCCAAGTCGGCTGTTTCGTCGTCGCTGCTAAGCTCAGCGTTCTGTGTGAAGGCATTTGCGAAGACATGAGGGTGCTCTGGCAATGTCTGTTCAACTTGAGCCGCCATACTGCCGTGTCGCGGTGTGATGGTGGCCTCACCCAGCTTGCGGAGTACTTCCAATATGTATCAGCGCCTTACCTGGGATGGTCCAGCATGGCGCATCCATTTCCGTCCGCTGTGTACGGGATGCTGATTCAAAGCGATTGTGTGTTTGGTGAGTTGCCAAAGTGGAGCTCTTCGTGGTAGCGTCCGATGTGCGGAAAAGCTTCTTCCACTGGGCGGATTCGTCGGCGACCATGAGGAGTCTGGTTCTGCTCTTGGTGTATGCTTTTCCGTGGGGAAAGAGCCAGAGTCGTCCCGTACAGCATGGAAGTGATCAGCTATCTCCTTTCCCGCAAGACAGTCGGCCCTCTGGCTCAAGGAAAGATGGTGGGCTTCTATCACCTGTCATGCACGTAATCTTCGTGCACTTTCTGGGGCGCTCGCCATCCAATGCGTCGAGCCATTCTGATAAACAGCTGAACGTATGCTGCTGGGCTGTCCAACGTCGTTGTGACCAAATGTCGCCAGCAGATCCAATATACCGTAGTCTTGCTGCACCAACACGCATAGTGCCTGCCACATCGTCTTCGTCGTGATTGCCGCACCTCCGTGCATCTCTCTCTCTTCTTCTTGTGTCGGCATCATATGATGTGAGATCACGACTGTGCTTTTGCCGACGTTCAAGTTCCTCCACACCCAGCGGAGATAGCACCACGCTCACACGAAACGACAGACGCGACTCTCGGCTATGGTCTGAGAACATAGCTCCAGCAGCGGCAGTCCGGCAGAAATTGGCATGCTTGCAGATGCTACATACTCCAACCCAGCAGCAGCATTGGTCCCACCATTTCACACTGCCAACGAACTGCGCTCCACGAAGACTTCAGTGCCCGAAAGCACGACCGATTCACTTCAACGAACGTCGCAGCGAGTGCTGGAAGGTGTTCACTCCAACCAGAAAGACTTGGAAGCGCTCCCGAAATGGCGATTCACTGCCACGGACTGTGACACTGTGGACGAAGTGAGGATATTCTCAGTATTGGAAAGAGCGCTGGAAAGGGCAGAGCCATTGCGGCGACAGCAAGAGCTCAGCAGGAGAACAAACATGAAGCAAGAGCGAGATGTGAGACCTGACTGAGCTCACAACGGACACGCTTGGTAATGTGCTTGCCGTAGAAGTATTTTCACTGGGATCAACCACAACATGTCTCCGCACAGATGAAAGTCTCAGCGCCGCTGAGGAGGGACATTACTGCGACTTTCACGCAAAGTTGGCGATGTGGCGCTGCAAAAACGAGCGAGACTGCCCTTCACGCCGCAGAATCGCGATTGCCTGCGCAGAGGTCAGCGACAGTTTTGCCAATCCTCTGCAGTGACGGCGTCTCCATCTTGGCACTGCCAGTTCCAGGCTTAACTCATGCTGCATCGCACTGTCTGAGTTGAATGGCACGAGGGCAAGCCGAAAAACTTCACGAAAGCTGGGCCCACGGTCCTGCCAGATGCGTCTAATCATGCGAGCTTCGGTGGAAGTTCAATGTCAAAACATGGCCAAGCTGCACGGGCGACTACGGGAGCTTGTGTCGCGAGCAGCTTGTATCCGAAGCAGCTGATACCGGACTGGAAGTCCAGAGATCCTGGAGCAAAACTCAAGCAGGGAAGGATACCAAGCGCAATCAGTGATGGGTCTTGAGGCTCTTGAGATCGACCACCCATATTGCAAAAAGTCATTTTGGGTCATTGGCCGAAGATCCCAGGATGACGCCTCGTCGCTGAGCTCGCCAGGAGATCTGGGGTCGCAACACAGTCTCTAGGCGCGCAGGAGATCCGTTTGGTACGACCATTGAGTCATACAGGCTGTACCTCACAGTTCCGGGCATATACGGAAGAGCTGAAACACCAAAGAGGATGTTGCAGTGGTAAAGTCCCGGTCGTCCGCAGATTCACTGGAGTCTCTGCTCTTCTCCACAGTGCAAGAATACACCTCGTGCAATGATGTGCACAGAAGCATTGGACCAAGTCATGCCGGGGTAGGCTCAGAAACAGCGCAGTAAGCCGGACTTGTGTTAGCCCTGAAAGCTGCTGGCGGGCATACCACAATCCTTCCTGCAAATCTTCAGCCTGTTGACCTAGCCTGTCGGACATCCTATGACAGTCGTGTCGACAGAGGCCTGCATGGGCAGAGAGTAGATCCAAGCCGACATCCCAGATCATGTTGCCTATCTGAATGTTCGCTGGCCGAGCAGGTTTGCGCAAGATCTGAAGAGATTGTGCGCCGACGGGACTCCCAGAAAAGCTCTCCGAGACGATGCAAGCGGGCAAAGGCCAGAGTCCTTGCTTGACGGCCGCAAGGTCCAGATTCATCAGCGTGGTGTGTAAAGCGCGCCACCTCGGCGACGAGCTCGCGACGGACAGTGTATCGTGCCTGCTTCTCAGAGCCATCGCTGCACCAGGAGCTGCACTGCAATCTGGAGAGCCTTGTGCGATGAAGAGCCTCTGACCTCCATCAAACACCTCGGTATGGCGCAGGTCCCAGCTCTTTTCACATTCCTCCCTCTGCTTCGACGCAACGGGCGTCGAAGGGGTAAGGATCGAGGATCATGCTTCGACCGCCACGAGTGTTTCTGCCCGGGCGCGATGATCGTGATAGGTGTTTGAGACTGTCGCTGGATGACGGATTCGCGGGTGACTGGGCGTACTTTTGCAACGATCGGCGCGCGGCAGAGGGCACCTGACTGAGTGCTGCCGTGGCAGAACAAGTGGCGTAGAAGCAGCTGCGAAAGGTGGCGAGTCGTGACTGGTGCTGCTTGCGCATTTGTGAGCTGCTTGTCAAGGGCGCCATTGCAGGTCCTCTCTCAACATGAACGTCGGATTGCATGGACAAACAGTCTTCGTCGCTTTTCCATGCCGCAGATTGGAGTCACCTCGCCGGCCTTTGGTTGTACCTCCCTGCCCATCGTTCAAAGTCGGATTGTGTTGGGTTATGGAACCGAACTGGCAATGTGCGCTGGAGAGTCTGGGCTCTGCGCGCGTGCTGATCGACGATGGAGTGTTGCGTCTCTCTTCAATCATTGCTACTACTGCTGCCGCTGCTGTTGCACTTCTCGGAAAGCACGAACGATGCGAGTGTGGTATCGTGTCGTCCCGTTTGCTGCCACCGTCTAAGACTTCGAAGGTCGGCTCGTTTCGTGAGGAGGCGTCGTCGCGGCGTGCTTCATGGCGGCGTGCTGCGACCGTGTGGCCATGGTCGTGCGCTTGGCCAATTGGTCGATTGCCGTTCGACACGCTGCAAGGACGACCTGGATTCGAGGCGCGTGATACATGGCGGCCGGTCGAGTCTTTTGCCCACAGGTTCCCGCCTCCTCCTGACGACAGCGGTTGATGATCTTGATGTCAAAACCACTTGCGGTGCTTCACGTGGAAGATCTCGCTCTTCTAAAGCACATGCAGGAAGTCTTTTGGGTGGTGGTCGCGGTGGTTCTGCTCAGGTGGTGAAGTTTTGGGAGATTCGGCCCTGGGCTTCACTTCCACGCAAGCTGCCGGCCAAAGCCCCTGCCGAACCGCCGATAGACAAGCTACTTATTAGTTCCAAATCCTGGTTACCTCATCAATCACATGAGAAGCAGACCTCATAAGACAAAGCAACATCGAAGCTACGTATTTCCCCCCTTTCCTTTCCCCTTCTTGAGCGGTGCTGGTGGCGGCGGCGGCGGCGGCGAAAATGGCATGGGTACGGCAGCGGCAATAGGTAGTAGAATGGAAAGAAGGAGAAAGAGTTGTACTGGGGGCTCCGAGAGAAACAGAGGGCTGGTGTCACTGTAACCGGTGCTGGTTTCGAAAGAAGCCGCTCCTGGTCTCAGGACAAATTACTTTTTTGGTGTTTTCTGCACCGCAGGCAATGGGTTCAAGCTTCTGCTTGGGCCCATACCTTTTTGGTCGCGTTGACAAGCTGGAGGTCAGACCATCTTCAGCGAATCCCTTTTGTATGTAGAAGTGTGGTGGTGGAGTTGTTGTGGACTTTTGCATGTTTGCAAGACTTTGTGCTGGATGGAGCGATATCAGCGGAGACTCGGAGACGGCTGGCGAATGCAGCCAAGCTCCGCTGTGCGCCAGCACAGTAAGAATATCGTCATGTTCCGCTCGGCCACTCACCGCGCTTGATTGACGCGGTCAGGAGAACTGCATCGGGAAGTTTGAGGACGATCGGTGCATCTTTGGTGAAGCACTAACGCTTCTCAGGAGAACGATCTCGATATTCGAAGCCGCTGCCAATGGGTTGACTTGGACTCGACCGGTCGCGAGTAAACATGGTCAACAAAGCCTCCGTGGAACAGAGCAACCACAGTCTCCCGGTGGTTCTCTAATCAGGGCAGAGACACCATCGAGACTGGGGCACGGATTGGTCGTGCTCGTGGTATCCTCGTTGTAGGTCCTTTGTGCACGCACTGCTCAAGACCCGCCAAGACAAAGGAGCACGAGTCTCTTATTGTTGCAGTTCAGACCAAATCAGCTTCTTTGACTCGACCGCCCCTCACTCAATCATTGTGCGACGCCAGAAGTGCGACTACACAAGCGCCATTAACATCGACAGAGCGTATTGCGAACTGGAAGATGGTTGGATCATCACAGCAATGTGACGGTGTATCATTGGCTTGATGACCGACAGCATTCTCGTGGCTGCTGATCCGACGGAGCACCAACTTTGAGGACAACAATCTTTGGCCGCGCGAGTCCGCAGTGGCTACAGTACATGAGCTTCGAAGGGCCGGAAGGCGATGGATGGCGACTTAAGGCGAGCACCAACAGCTCTCGCTGGCACGGGCGCAGCTACCCAGTGTGCAGAACCAGTTCATCCGCCAGCAACGACCTAGATGGGTCCACCGGGAGTGGCTGACAACGAACTTCATCTCGACCGCTGATGAAATGCTCCAGTACCTATCTCCTCAGAGCGCCAATTACGCCGCCGTAATAACCGTCGCCTATGCTACCGAGAACGATTCGACAGCAGGCTCCTGCACGGGACAATGGACAGAGAGAAAACAACCCATGCCTGCGATCCGACACTGCCATTCACATGGTAGGCCTGGCACTTCCGCATTCATGATTTCTTGCAACTCTCAGCAAGCCAGCGCAAGCTCATCAAGGCTCGCGACGGTCGGTTCTGGTCCACGGCAGCCATGAGGGCTTGACAGACAGTCTACAAGCTGGCCAGAGGACAGGAGTCAGATGCACAATTGGGACCGCTTGTGTGAGACTTGGGCAGAAGCTCGTGGCTATTGCACTCCGAGCGGCAGGTACACCACGTCCAACCACGGCTGTAGGAAGGGAGACTTGGCTTCTCCATTGCACTGGGGGAACTGGACCGTTGCCTTACACCGCCGGAGCTGTATTTCTCCATTACAATCAGAAGGTGGCTCCTGCTCGCTGAAGTCCTTTCTCTAGCACCGAAGCTATGCATTCTCGGCACTGCCGGTATGCCAGCCTGACCACAGCATGAGTATGGGACAATCGGCGCATGACACATCATGGCATCGCGCTTCAGAGTCGCTGCGGGAGTTGTTGAGCTTGAGGTTGTGGAGCAATCAGGAGAGACTGCGGCACTGCGGATCAGGAGTGTCATATGACGGCTACGAGAAGAGCTATCTGTGTATCCTGACAACGTCAACTCATTGCATGTGCTCTTAGCATTGCCTGCTCAGCGACCGCAGAGCCTCCGCTCCTTTGACCATGATCTCCCTTCCTCCTTTCCGTGAACCATCGCGCTTTCCTCATCCATGCACGCCTGATACGTGCTTCCGTGCGCCGCAGCCAGACATGCCGTCTACGTATCTCTGGCCTTCGTGAAGCTCCTCGCCGTGGTAGGCTTCATCACTGACATGGTGCTCGAGCGCGCGTCGCGGTCCCCGTTGCGATCGTACAAGCCAGCATCGTCATCATTCAGTGCCTACTAGGAAGTGGCAAGGCTACGGTGTACTCTTTCGGAGTTGTCCATTGTGCTGTATAAGAGAAAGAGAAAGACAAACTGTCAGCACAGGTTGATGGTTCTCCGACCGTGCTGACTCAGTCTACTTGGCATCCTTCAGATCTCGATGAACCAGAATCTTTGCTCCTTTCGCCGAGCTTGACTACACAAAGAACATGTGGAACGCATCTATGAGTGCAGTCTGTTCTGGCAGGGTGAGAGAGAACCGAAGGCCGGAAAAGGAGTCGCTGCACGATGGGAAGTGGCGCATTGTGCTGCACATCAGCACAGTAGACTTCTCTCCTTTGAGAACTCTTGAGACTTCGACTGTTGCTTCAGTATTGCAGCAGAAATCCGATGCTAATCCATCTGTCAAAGCAATGGCGCAGTGCCTGATGCGCTTTCCAGAGATCAAAAAAGTGAGGTCCAGTCTCAGTGGAACCGGTGAGAGGAAGCCAGGGTGAGAAGCAGTCTATACATTGCAAGACCCGTGTCGGAAGTCATCACACTCAAATGTGTAGCTGACGCGTTCTCGACCATTCTTCTCTAGCATCTATCGATACCTAGCTTCATCCGCCGCCATGGCGTATGTTGCATCAACGGAGCAACCTTCCTAAGGTGACTTCGGGACACCCATCTCTGCCAAAGCCTTCATTGGTCCATAGTTGATCCACGCCTTGAACTGTTCCTCGCTCCACGAGTATACCAGCCCAATCATACCCGCCGCGTTGCCCGCAATCACTGTGCTACCATCCATCTCGATCCAGGCCTTCGTTCTTGGGATGACGAGCAAGTGCTGTCTCGTCAGCAGCACGTTGTGCGCCTGGTCCTTCTCCATGCGTAGCATCTTCCTCAAATTGCCGTAGACCTCCTCGAGTCTCTCACCATGAATGACCTTTCCGAGCGGGTACGCAGCATGCTTGAAAGGTGCTCCGGGGACAGTATCAATCCCTCCCTCGTTCTCGTCCTCTCGTAGCTGAGCAAAGAAGTTCCGTGAATTCGATCGTGGCTGCGGTATGATTTGCAAATGCTTGTGCCCGACCGAGGATCCTGCTTTAACGCCACAATTGAAGATAATCATGTAGTTCTCAGGTAGCTTGATCAGCACATCCCATGCAGCTTGGAAGTCGGCGACATCGAGTGGATCGCTTTGTGGCTGATACTCGAGCGTCAGAAGCACAAACTGCGGCCGCACGACACAAAACTTGTTGAGGATGAGCTTGTGGTCTTTGCCTATGTTTCCGAGGGTCCAGTCGCCATCACTTTCTGGGAAAGCATTGTCCGTAGGCTTCTTCTGTTCTGTATCAATCGGCTTGGACTGCAGGCTATCTGCGACTCGGAATTCGAACTGCCGAGGATCGTCAGCATGGGGATTGATGATTATTGGATCTGGGGACTCGAGTCCGTTCGTACATCGAATGGATCGCCATAAATGCGTCTTGCAGTATTCTCGCTCCATAGTAGCTCGCCTCGTCTTAGTAGTCGGTCAAACTGCAGAAGAGCCTGGTCTTCCAGCTCTGTTGAACCCATTGTTGATGTTTCGAAAGTGACAATGTTGTTGTTGGCGGCGGATTACTAGATCGAGGCAAACAGCCGTCATCACAAATCTACGGGCACGTGCACAGTCCCTCGAAACCATGCAAACATCAGCAGGACGCGTCGTTGAACTGATCATTCCATCCATTAGCATGACATTATTCGACACCGGCGGTCTATGCGCATCACTATATTGAGCCACTGGCAATCGAATGCCGCCGAGCAGAACGATCAGCATGCTGCCTCCGATCGCCAGAGCATGAAGGTCTGAACAACATCGTAATGCTGTCTTGCCTGCGATGTGCGGGCTGCAGGTGTTAGACGGAACGCCCTCGAGAAAGGCGGCGCAATTAGATGAGACTGTTGTGCGAAGAAGAAAATAAGAGGGTTGGCGATTACTGGGAAAGATGTCTGAGAAAGGACAGACTTGACACCCTATCTGCAGCTGTCGATGTTATGCCCAAGAGAAATGCTCCATATGCAGGTACACATTTCTGTTTCCATCTTTGATACCCTTCAGCTGCTCTGCTGCCACAGCGTTGGCGACATCACTCTGCATGCTCAGAGGACCACAGCAGAAGACGCCCATGCTTGAGGCGTCCACCTCCGCTTCTTCCGTGATGATGGCCGGCAGGTCTGGTCGCGAGGAATGATCCTTGGGCGATAACAAACTTCCGACCTTCTTCTCACTATCCGAGTCCGACGACTCTGATTTGTTGTGCTGCGCGATCTTGGCATCGGGGACCTTCTCTGGCTCATCCAAAGTCTGCAGGAACTGTCCCGTCTCTTTCGGATGCTGTACGTTGTCCTCTGAGCCAGTGAAGTAGATCTCTACATTCAAGCCAGAGGGACAGCATCCTAACATGCTTGAGCTGAGCAGCTCAGACACAGCTTCCTCGAACCAATTCCTTGTAGCAATATCTCTGGTGGCCAGGACGACCCTGAGCTCTGGTCCTTCTCCTCCGCAGATCGCACCCATCTTGCCTGTCTCGGGGTCACATCCAGCAGATACACAATCGCGTCTGCGAAGGAATGCTTCGACTAGAGGTAGTAGCCAGCCTGCACCGGAGCCACCGGCGAGCGCGAGTGTCTTCTTGCAGGAAGCAAGCTTGGGCATGTCGATACCACCGTATGGCCCATCAAGTGTCACAGACATCTTCGAGCCAGAATGCTTCTCGGCATACTTGGCAAGACGAGCTGTAAAGCCACCTTGAGGTCTGATGTAGAAGACGAGCTCGCTTTGCGCTGCTTCGTAGTAGTGCGCTTTGGCTGGCAGCGAGCTGGCGCTGAATGGATGAGTGGTCAGAGCGGAGCTTCCCATGCCCAGGAATCGAATGAAGTAGTGCTGGCCAGCCCTCCAAGTCGTCTGTGTTGGTATCGTCACCTTGACGAACCCATTTGACTCCAGGACTATGGTAGCTTTCTGAATGCCGTGCTGAAAGTAGATCCGGAGTTGGGAATGTAACCAGGTGAGAGTAAAGATGACTGCGGTCACGATGAAGTAGTCCCACGAGGACAGCCGAAAGTTGCAGTGGAGGAAGAAGAAGACGACGAAGATCAAGGCTGCAGCGAAGTGCGAGAACTTGAAGAACTCGTAGCACCAGTTGCGAAGTGGAGATGCAGACGCGAAGGTCAACCATGCCTGCAAGTATGGTCAGCAATAATCAGAAGTTAGTGTGCGACTTCACTGACCTGCGAGATCAGAGCGATGATGCCAGTCCAGTAGTATATGGTAGTCGTGGCTTGCGTGTTCAGGTCGCCTCTCCAAGTTCGGAAGACGATGAAAGGAAAAGTGTGAATAAGTGCCAGCACGAAACATGCATAGCTGATCCATCGATGGAAGACTTGCAGCTTCTCGTGAGACACACCAGTAAGTCCCGTAATCATGTTGCTCTTGCTTGATGTCGCAATGATGAATGGCAGGCAAGCCAAAGACATCCATCCGGTTCTGGACGCGATCGGAGGCGAGTTACCAAACGACAGGGTGACGGCGCCCGTTTCTGGATCTTTTTCGTTCGGCCAGTAGTACGGCCGTGGACCCAGTGTCATGGCGAAGAAGAAGATTGTACCTACGGCACCCAAGAAGAGCACGCCCAATGGCGCAGAGTTCCAGTTCAACTTGCTTATTCGGAACGATTTGTAGCTGACGTATCGATTGATGGCGAGCAGCTTTCGTGCGAACTTTGACTGTGATCGCGAACCAGGTACGGAATTCGCGAACAGAAAAGGTATCGAGAAGAGGATGATCGTTGACATGAACAGAGCCACGGTGGGTAGCGCATAGCGATGGTCCAGCTCATACCAGAATCTCCAGTAGCCCACCTGATACTCGCACTGTTCTGTCGGGTTCAAAGAGCAGCTGTACTCTCTCGACGAGTGTAACATGACCGGCTGTGTCAGCCATGGCTCCATGGACATGCTATGGCTGTGCGAGTGTGCCATTGTGAGTATTGTGCTGCGCACGACTTGGGTCTAGTGTTTGTCGCCACGTGGTTGTCGAAGTCTTCCAGGTCAGTGGTATGGCAAACAATGCGGTGTAGTATCGGTTGCCTCGTGGTCGACGGCAGTCAGCAGAATTGCAAGGTCTCTGGACTGATGCTGCAAAGCACGAGAGAGGACTTCTTGCTCCAACTTGCTCGTCTCAAATGCACTCAGAGGCACAGAAACCCGCTCACAACGAAATCCTTCGTTCCTCTTGTCAGCAGATTCGCAAGCACTCCCCAAGAGCGATCGCTTTTCCTCGGATGCAACGTGGGATGCAGCTGAAGTGTTGAGTGCACCTATCACAGACGACAGAGTTACGGATGACCCGCTGGCAAGACCCTGTGTATCCAGTAGCAGTATCCGCTTCAAGAACTCTGATCCCAGTGCAGTAATTGAGCGACGTTTTGTCAAGATGTGCAACCCTGGGCATGAGCATATAGACCCGATTAGGGTTTAGCGTTGAGCAGGTTTATGCCACGCACTTCCCACGTTGACCTCACAACACAAGAGACCAGCGGAACATCGAGTGGAGTGCCGAGAAGAGCAAGTTTGAGCGCAGAAGTCCTTTCATGTCGCTTCATCGTGGGCAAGTCTGAGCAGATTGTTTCCTTGTCTCAAGTTAAGGAGTCCGGCAGCGAAAAAAAAAGAGAGTCTCAACAGCTCCAGAGAGATTGCAAGCTTGTCGTAGCCGAAGTTGCTCGATCTCTTCGAAAGCAGTTCAAGCACTGTACCAGACGCTGCAGAGCTCGACGAGGTTGGTGCCTTTTCAGAACATCACAAGCAAGACACCACCACTATGGATCACAGCGGCCATGGCTCAATGTCGTCCAACGACTCAATGAGCGGCATGGACGGCATGTCAGGCATGATGGGAATGGATCACATGCTCATGACCTTCTTCACAAGCACATCGACAGCACTCTACGCCGACTCATGGATGCCAGCCAATCCTGGTCAATACGCCGGCACTTGCATCTTCCTGATCCTCCTCGCAGCACTATTCCGTGGGATCGTGGCTGTAAGGACAAACTTTCCAGCACTGCTTACATTATGGGCGCACAGAAGGGATACCAGTCTCTTGCGGCCGGACTTTGATGAAGATGGAAAGTGGATGTTGGTGGGCGCAGCAAGGAGGCCGTGGAATATCAATGAAGCCTTGGCGAGGGCGGTTCTGGACACGATACTAGCTGGTGTGAGCTACTTGCTGTGAGTGACTGTCATTCTCATTACCATGAGAGTGTACTAACATTGTCGCAGCATGTTGGCAGTCATGACGATGAATGTCGGCTACTTCATGTCGATTCTTGGAGGCACATTTCTTGGAAGCTTCGTGATAGGCGATTGGCAGCCAACAGCGGCGCACTGCGATGGTCATTAGAAATTAGAGCTGCACGGAGCAGATGTGCGTTAGAGGAGCATGAAAGCTGCTCGTACGATGTAACGAAACACAAAATGAAGCAGTTATGGCACCTGCACTGACCTACAGGATCGAATTTGTGCATCCAGCGTTGCTCGAATGCGCAGGATGAGTCTACGGAACAGAATGTATGTATTCGATCGAAGTCCCATGTCGACTGTGAGCACGTACTGAGCGAAATGTCAGTATCATACAGCTTGGTTTCAACAATAGCGGCGCGTGAGCTTCACACTGCACACTTTTCTTGAATCCTGCACCTCACTTTTGTTGCGCAGCAACTCGCTGCACTTCGTGCGCTTCACTTTTACCGCAAGTCCGGGCATGTAAAAATGAAGTTGCAAATTCAATTCGACAGGTAAATCTTCTCACCTACTTCCCACAATACTTATTTCGTTGTATATCCTCAACATACGGGACAATACTCACACACAAGATGAGTCGCCTCAAGCGCGAGCCCTCTGTGGAGGATCTCACTGTTGACGACCACCCGACGCTTGACACCACATATCTGGACGGGCTTCAAAATCAAGGCGTACGCACAACTTTAGAAGCAGTGGACGAGTTACAGACCTGTGGCCTCGGTGACCTACTTAAGTTGCCGGAAATTGTGGTTTGCGGCGACCAGTCCGCGGGCAAGCGCTCTCTACTCGCATGACTGACACAGGTACCGTTCCCTCAGGCCGAAAATGTATGCACACGATTCGCGACGCAAATTGTTCTCCGACGCCAGCTGACCGAGGCAATCAATGTGAAGATCGTGCCTGGTCCAGCAACTTCAGAGCTTCCAGGACTTCCCACAGCTGATCAAGGACGCGAAAAAGTATATGGGACTCAAGGATCTAGGTCCTGGTCGCAATGCCTTCTCCACGCACCGACTTCACATTGATATCACAGGGCCCACACGTGGTCACTTCTCGCTGCTTGATCTTCCAGGACTGATTCGTACCACCACGGATGTGCAAACAACCCATGACATTGCTTTTGTCAAGAGACTTCACAATGAAGTTCTTGCCAACTCACGCGCTATCATTCTCGCAGTCATGTCAGCGACCGTAGATCTTGCTGTACACGAGATCTTGACCATCTGCGAACAGCACGACCCACAAGGCACCCGCACCTTGGGCATCATCACCAAGCCAGATAGGCTCACTGCCGGTTCTAAGCAGGAAGAGGCCGAGATAGGCCTCTTTCGCAACAAAGGCAAGACTCTCAAGCTCGGATGGCATGTGGTCATGAATCAATCCATGCCTGGCAAAGATCAAGATTTCGCAGCTCGCAACGTTCAAGAAGACACTTTCCTAAGTTCAGACTCTTGGAAGACTGTCGTCGCCGATCGTAAGGGCATCTCTGGTCTCCGCGACCGCATATCGAGCCTTCGCTTCGAACAGAGCAAGCGTAGATTACCGGAGCTGGAGAAGGAAACGGCGAAAATTCTGGCACAGACGATTGGAGAGCTGGAAGCTCTGGGCGAGAAGCGTACCGACGTCAATGAGCAGCGCAGGGCTCTCAGGATAGTCAGTCTGCAGGTTTTCAACCTTGTGCGGGATGCTGTAGCCGGCAACTACAAGGACACTTTCTTCCCGTCCCTTGATAAACAGGTGGCGCGAGATAAGGCCAAAGTTCCTCTCCTCCGTAGTGGCGGATCTCCAAGAGCAATTCACTGCACAGATGGAAATTCGCGGTCACAAGTTCGAGTTCTTGGAGAGCCCTGCCGCTGCGGGCACAAACACCCTTTGCAACCGCAAATGGACGATGGAGCCAGCCATCCTGCGCATGGAGGCTGAGAAGAAGCTAAGTCGTGCTGAAGCAGTCAATTGGGTTCGCAAGCTACACAAGGCCACGCGCGGATCGGAACTGCCGGGCACCTTCAGTACCTCCCTCGTCTGGGATGCGTTTCACGAATAAAGCGAGCCGTGGAAGCAGCTTGCCAAGGACCATATCGAGCAGGTGGCGGACGCGTGCTCCGACTTGGTGAAAGTGGTTGTGCGTGCGGTAGCACCGTCACATCTCACTAAGAACATACTGGAACGCATCGACGAAGATATGGAACGACGCCTGGATGAGGCTGATATAGAGCTTGTTAAGCTGATCAAGGACAAGAACCTCTCCAGTATCGTCCACGATCCTGCTTATCCAGCCAACGTACAGAAGCTTCTCAATCACAAGCTCAACAACGAGCTATCGGCAGCTGCAGCTAGTCGGTATCCCATGCATAACGTGCCTGTCAGCAAGCTGAGCCAAGTCGGCATGAATGAGAATGCGCGCATGACTGCAGACCACGCGTTGGATCACCAGCTCGCTCTCTACGAGGTAAGATTCATGTATACGCAGCTTTTCTGACTTTGCTGACCTTCTCGAAGAGCAAGCGTACAGCGTTTAATCACCAACATCGCCGAGCAGATCATCGACCGCCACTTGACACGGAACCTGGCCCAAGATACCTTCTCACCCGATGTCGTCGAGGCACTGACTGATGAGGAGGTCTCTCAGATGGCAGCTGAAGCTCCTGGGGTCGCCAAGCGTCGTGAGGAGCTGGAGCGCAAGAAGGCTATTCTGGAGAAGTCACGCAAAGTCTTCCAGCGCCTGATCAATCCGAATAAGCGCACCGCTGAGGATATGGAAGGCCCTAACGCGGCAAGCAGTAGGAAGCGCTTGGCTCGCAAGTCTCTCCTGGAGTAGCGTAGGCGGTTTCGAGTAGTCAGAGGGGCACAAGCGTGTGCTGCTTCAGCAAGTGCCGGCAGGGGTTCTTGAGCGTCAGAGAAGACTTTGGACTGCGTATCTCCGCTGCAAATCACTGACGAAAGTCGCTTGGGGAGCCTTTTAGAGGCACGGTCTTGACGCATAAGCTTGGAAGACTTTCAACCCGGGTCTTGGCCGGATAGCTGGCAGCGTAGGTAGTACTTGAGAAATGCACTAATCAACGAAACTATTCCCTGTAAGCGCGCCGACCAAGCTCTTGCCCTTTCCCTTCGCCTGCTTCATCTCCACATACAATGCCGGATCAATGCCTTTCTCCTCCAACTTCTTCACCTCCTTCTCACGCAAACAGCTCGTGTCCGCATCACTCGCATGCCAATTGCCTTGCGTATCATATGTTGCACTCCCATTCTCCGACATCGTGTGTCGACTGCCTATACCCTCGCCCGCTTCACTATTCGCATGCTCACTGTACTGTTCAACCTCTGTCTTCTTCAGTATACTCTTCAGAGACATGAACGGCTTCGCACTTTCCGCCGTGCTAGGGCCGGATATTGTGTCACCACCGTTACTACTACTGCTCTGACTGTTATTGCTAGCCTTTGTAACACTACTCGCATTCCGCGACTGCAGGCCTGGATGCCGCTGGTCTCCAACCTTTTGGGGCGTTTTGCTGCGAGACACCATCTCACCTCGCTGGCTATCCCATGCGAGCTCCTGCGAGACTATGGATCTCAGTTTCTGCCCAGCAGCACCAAGCGCTTGATTCTGGTCGGGATTGGAGTCGAGGGAGAAGCGCGGCTCGTCGGGATATGCTGGTGATGTGGACGATGATGATGGAAGCGCAGAGTCTGGCTCGTAGTAGGCCTGAATTGACTTCACATCGTGCTGCTGCTGCTGGTCTAGACCACTCGGGCCCGCATGAGCACTTGCTCCAGCTGGCCGTCGCGAAAAGTTGACAGATTTCTTGTTCGGCGCGATGCCAATTCGGGCAGATGCATCGCTGTGACCACGATCGTCGGTAAATGGTCCATTCCCAAGTGTCGGCCAGTCTGTAATGGCATTACTGTTGAAATGAGACGGTATCATAATGGTTCGTTGCCGTCAAATAGCAGACTCAGCAGGGCAATGGGGTTGTTATCAAGCAGCTGGTGCTGCAGTGTCCAGGATGTGCATGTGTTTGTGCTTGGATGGGCGTCGTTCAGCCGACTTCCTTGCATCGATGTGCGGCCAGTGTATAGAGGCAGATGCATCGCGACATTCTCCCTCCTGCTTTTTCGTGGTATGAGCATGTCGAGTGCCCAAACGAGTGCTCCCGAACGAATTGGAAGCACGTTCTACAAAAGCCGTCCCAGGCTTCGATGCCGCCTGCCCATCGACTTCACTCCTTCATCGTAAGGATTCGCAGATCGTCAAGGTGGGATGTATGTGGAGGAAACAGATCTCTGTTCAATCAGCGCGCATGGGGGTCAAATATGACTTCAGCTCATTCCATCACCGGAGTCGCCCAAATATTTGGAAATGTACATGTACATCTCGACCTGCTGGCAGTACAAAAAAGTGCTCTTGGGTACGAAATTTGCGCAATAGACTTCAACATGGAGCATGGCGAGAGGAACGTTGTAGGCACGACATGATGGGGAAAGGCAGGACCCTGACGCTGATCTGACTTTCTTGAAACCCGCCGATGCGGTTGGTTCCTCGAGGAGACAAGCCGCTGCTATAGTCAAAGTAGGGCATCTGCAGATACATACATGGAGTGTGAGCCTGCAAGTACAGTGTACAAATCTTATCCCTGGACTATTGCCCATGGGCCAGGCAACCTGATATATCCTGCTGCCTCGTCTCCGGATCCACGCACGCCACAAGTCAAAGAACAAGGCAGGCAACATCCTTCACCACGCTGCAGATGGCCTCGTCTGGCCTGCTTCAGGACCTGCTTTGGATTTGCGGAAGCCTCGAGCCTATATACTTCGCTCTCGACCGCACTTCATCCGTCGCAACTCTGTAGTAGAGTTCACGACTCACGAGATCGTCGATCGCAACCTGGTGACTCCAGGTTGAGCGCTGCTTCGACATCTTGGCTTTGCCTAACTAGAGTCGTGCAAGACCTTCGGCTGGCTCCAGGTCGAGTAAGTATAACTGGCCTTCGAGTGTCATATTGGTAAGAAGACTTGTGTGCCAAGCCAAGGAGGCTCACTGAGAGATCGCGTATGCCAAATGGCATGATGTTCGTTATTCACGGCAGTCGTTTTTGTTACATTTGCCACATGATATGGCTGGGTCTTACGGCCGCAAGCTTGAGGCTTACCTTTGTGCCTTGCGCGGAGTTCGTCCGTGTTCGTCCGCGTTCGTAACAGCCATGCTTCTATGTAACACGTCCCATGTTGCGTGTCCTTGTAGAAGTAGGCGGGTAGCACGCCACACTTCCCGCCATACCGTATTTTCCGTGCGTGGCACAATCAAAGATCTGCGTTCGCTGTGTCCATCCGAACAGAACGAAGAGTCGAACGCGAGGCTGATCCACGAGGCTGACAGTCGCGAGACCACTGCCCTGCAGCGTACTTTAGTCAACATGCACGACATATTCGCGGACTTGAGGCTCGGAGAATCATCTGTAAGCACATCGTCTGTTGGACCATTGCGCTGAGTGAGCACCCGACTTCGCGGGTCGGAGTTGGGAGCCTCAACATCGGCATCGAGCTCAGGTCGAAAGGCGCTGGCAGTGTGCGGATGTTGAGGCGGCAGCGACTCCTGAGTCGTATGCGGCTACAGCGCAGACGAACGGAAGAGCGATCGCCCTGTCTTCGCAAGCATGGCTTTGACCCAGTTGGAGGGATGCATAAGTAGCTTTTGGGTCCTTCTTCGGGCTAGATCTTGTATCTTTTGCTGACACGTCGATGTCGTGTCAGTCGGTGGCAACATGATCTAGGCCTTCTGTTGATGAGTAATGAACGATTCTCATCGGTTCGGAGAGGTTTGACGTTGTCAATAATTGCTGAGTTTCATTCTCTCATGTCATTTTCGCGACCTTCAGACTACTAGTTGCCGAGGACTCTATCCGTACGCTGATACGTACCCAATCCTCCGGACAATCACGTCCGTGATGCGAGTATATGTACACACTAGTTCAGTAGAATGCTGCGTTCGTCATCAAATATCCTTGCTCATTCATTCTCGTCAAGTGGCTCAAGCAGCCATCCTCGCGTCCAGGTGTGTGCTTTGCCGTACCAAACCAGTAAGAGAAAAAGAACGCCATCAAACTCTCTAAATTTGCGCATCGGGTCCAACAGACCCTGACTCATCAGAAAACGTGAACGCTAGATCTTCAGATAGACTCGTGAAGCAGCATCTGCAAGCTAATCGCTGCCGTGCCGCCATCCAGAACGCCGAATGATGCCCTGTATGTGGAGGAGTGCGATGTCGCGAAAGAATTGCTTTCGTGAATGCGAACGCTAAGACTCGTGAAGCTGTAATCGTGGCCGCGCGAAATGCATCCGACATGTAAAGCATTCTTTCATGGTCACTCGAGAGAACACTGTCATTCCTCTTGAGTGCTGAGCCCACCATGACTCTTCTTCTTGCCGACTTTCATTCCGCTCAGACGGCCGAGCTTCTTCCACATACCCGAATCGCGCTTAGGACTTTGGGCATCGCTCATGGGCGGACTCATAGGCGGCGTCATGGGACTTTCGTTCGTAGGGCTGCTAGTGCTTCCGCTATCGTCTGTCATGGCAGTCCCACTAGCGTTGCCGGATCCGGACAGGGTAGCATCCGATCCTGACTCTGTCATGGTCGACCCCGACATGCTTGTCGATGGCTGCGACGTGGTCGGCAGAAGCTTCATGGAGAAGCGCGACTTGTGTGGCGAAGTCAGCGGGAGAGGCGCAGATTGCCGGGATCGCGTGCCAGGTGAGGAGTAAGAGTGTGCATGTGGTTCGACTGCAGACTGGGGATATGTCTGGGGCGGCGGTGAGTTTCGATGCCCTTGTCTTGACCGCCGGGGGTACATGGATCGATCCTCGTATGTTCTGGACAACATGGACATGCTTTCATCGGATGTGTTGTAGGGGCACGAATTGACAGCAGTGTGGGCGGATTGGGGGTACACGCTGTTCAGAAACGGTACCAGCACCGACTCCTCCATCAGCTCGTAGATTTTAGTGACGGCCGGGTCGAGTGTTTCTGGTGAAGGTGGCATATCTTTGGCTTTGAGATTGATAATTGGATCCCGGACATCCGAAGGAAGATTCACCTCGCGTGAGCCATTGGGCTGAATGTAGGCTTCGACCAGACGCTGCCATAGTGCCTGCACATATTCGCGGTCTTTTGCTGGCGGCACGCCGTCACTCTGTGCTCTCGACATCATCTTTGCGTAGTGTTTCTTGTAGCGTCCGGCATCCATGGTAAACTCCAGCGTTTCCAGGCAGTGGTTGTTAGATAGATACGCCATGAATGCTGCCAACGTCCATGGCGGCGGTGATGTGTTGGCGAGGATCTCGCGCAGATTGGGTCTGCGAGGGCAGTAGGGACCATGAGCGCCCATTCCTGGTATCGTGACAGACAGTGGCCGGGAAGGAGCGTCTGGATCGCCAGCGGACATGATGTCCTGGTGGTCGTCGCCGTCCACAGTGGTGACTGATGATGCGGTGGAGTATTTGCTGCTGGTGGTGGAGGTGGAAGAGGTGGTGGACGACGATGAGGTGTAGTGTGAAGAGGAACTCCTGCCTGTGCGCCCAAGCATACTCTTTCCCGTTCTCCCAAATGTCAGACAAGCCTGCCTCAACGGCGCATGTATCGACGCCAGTTTGGATTGGTGAGACGACGTTCGTCTCACGGAAACGTGCTGCGTGCCAGTCCACTCGTCTTTCCTTTCCCAACTGGACGTCAAAAAGAGCACACCGTCCCTCACGATGTGCAACTGCTCACTTGCTCGATGAGATGAGCGTCCTGTCGACGGGAGACGACGTCGCACAGTCGGTTTCAAGCAGTAGCAGCGTGTAGCCAGTAGTGCCCGCTGCACGTCGGCAAAGACACCGTTCAGCACGTTCACACACGCCAAACAGCTCGTCTCTGGCAGTAGTCGCTCTCACTGCGACACCGGCTCGCAGATAGCCGGGTGGGGTGGAGGTCGTGATCGTCGTCGTCGTCGTCGTCCGGAGAGGAGTCCTGGCTGTGGTGGAAATGCCGATGAGAGAGAAAGGTCAACAATGTCGTCGTCGTCGTCGTCGTCGTCGTTGTTGTTGTTGTTGTTGTTGTTGTTGTCGGCGGCGGCGGGGTGCGTGTGTCGTCAAAATCCCGTCCCGTATGCGTGAGAGCGTGCGTGCACTACTGATGAGATTGTGCTCACCAAAGGTATGCGGTCGGAGTGTTTGGGTAGGAATGCAAGACGGCGAGTGCTTCGTTTGGATAGGCTGCGGGACTATCTCGCGAAGCCTTAACTAGTGGCGTCCGATGGCCCTGCTGACGAGCTGCTGGACTGGTCTGTCTGTGCTGCCAGCCCTGTACCCGTCGTGGTGTGAGAGGAGAAAGGGGCTCGATGATGGCGCAGAGGATTGGGCAAGGATCAGATGGCTGCCATATTACGCTGGCCTGTTGCTGCGCTGGGACTGCTGCAACGACACACGCTGCAGGAAAGAACACACACAACACGAGCAAGGCCAAACGAAGGCCGAATGGCGGATGCAAAAAGAAGCAGTGGTCACAAGTGTCTCACTCTGCATGCCCCTAGAACTTCTGCGCACTTCGAAAATGCTTCGTAACGAATCACAACCCGGCGGCCTGCGGGCACATTCCCTCGGCGAATGGCGCTAGAACGCACGCACCCTAGGATCATGGGCCATCATGCACTCCACCTGCTGCCGTCTCATTGGCCATCACCTAATCGCAGTTGAGTTGCTCATCCAAGGCTTCCATTCCACATTGCCTGCGCTCTGACACGTTTGTCCTGCAGATGATGAGAGCGGACTCCAGGTCCGCATTGTCTCTCGGCGTTGAGCGACAGGCCTTTGTCGGCATGCCGATGCGGCGTTGGAACATGTGAGCAACCGCAGCCGATCGGCGATGTGTGGACATCAGGTCAAAGAGCCGCATCACTCTCTCTGTCATCACGCAAGCTCGCAAGCAAGCCAGCAGTACATGTAGTGCGTGTGAGCGCCAGCAGGGGCAAGGCTCACACAGCCACCAGCCTGCATGGATAGCGGCATGCAAGGAAGCAGCAAGCTCGAGCTTGACATACGTATCTGGAGAGGATCACACGGGACTACCCAGCGCGGTACCACTGGACCGCTGAAGTGGTGGAATGCAACGTGGATGTTATCGCAGCACACGCTGAGCAACAAAGAATGCCCCTTCGCGATGCGGTGAAGACATGTTCGATCAAGCAGTCGAGCATGGCTCGTCTTTAGCATTACCAAACGATGATGTGGCCTGTCGTGCCGCGTCAAAATGCGCTCAGCAAAGGAAGCGGCTTCAGCCTAAGGGCTGTGTGCAGCAAGGTGTGCCAGGCGACTGCGAGACATTGGTGTGGAACCGCGTTTTCTACGTCGCTTCCAGAAGCCTTCCGTAATTGACTAGCAGCATTTTCTTCACCATCTTGAGAAACAAGATCCTGCTGTGAGCTTTGCAGCCGGGACAAGAGATTTGCTTGTCTTCCTTCGGACAAAGAAAACCGCTCTATCTCGTTATTCTAGGTGACTCGTACAGTAGACCGACAGGCATGCGCTTTTGCGTCACACCCGGTCCTGGCAGGCGAGCCGCACGAGAAGATCTAGATTCTCCGGGCTCGCAGCAGACAGGATGGATCATCTTTTCCGACCTCACCTTGCTTGCCCACCAAACGCGTCCGCTTCGCATTCGCTTCACACAATCGGAAACTCACTTGTTGACCATTGCTGCACAAATAGTGCCTTGCATGTTGCACTGTTGGGGTCCGCAGAGGCCCACGACTGACGAGATTTGCCATTCCGCTTCGGCGAGAATATCGGTCAAATCCGGCAGTGAGAGCAAAAGATCGCGCTGCGAAACTGCAGCAAACAGCAACAGTCCGTGTGAATTGCGTATGGAGTTCGGCAATTGCACAACGCTGGACGGCGCCAACGCTATGTTGAACACCGGTTCGCGCTAGCAATATCAGGAACGTAAACAAGAACATCCGCTCGAGTCATCACTTCGGAACAACATGATGGACTCGTCCGGCTAATGGAGTGCGGACGACACTCAAACCTCCCAGACCGACAGAGTCGAGGCATATCTTCCGAGATCCTGCTTGGCAGCCACGTCCAGCACCCAAAATCGCGAAGCAAAACTGATTCGAGTAACCATCTCGATCGGTGGCCTTCGGCCCGAGTGACATTCACGAGAATTGAAAAAACTTCCAAGCAATTACACCGAGCAGAAAGTGGACAGTAGTACCCGCAACGTTGGCTGATATCTCTCCATGGCATTACCCAACACAATGGCACAACATGACCAAGACGAAGACGAATAAGGAAGGTCGATGCTGTATCCTAGGCCGATCTGATGATCTACTGACTTTTATCTTGTAAAGCGGAGCACAACTGGTTGAATCCAGGACTCTGGGTCACTACTCGTACGGAGACTGTGGTGGAGCGACGATAGTCATCGCTCGTCAAGATGCGGGACTCGTCACGAGTGCCAGTCCTGCTGCTGCCGCTACTCCACTACCATCCAAGCTTCCACCATCATCGGAGCACATAGCGAGAACGATGGCCATGATGCATCATTGAAGTGCAGTAGTCGTAGCGGTGAGTAGACACAACACGGGTGTCCACTTGCATGTTGTCCACATCTTCGGTCCTACTACAGCCTGACATGATATACATCATGAAAGTTCGAGATGGTGAGGAACCTTGCGCTTCGTTGACAGCACCAAGCCGTTGAATCACAAGATGGCACATGAGACGAGGCCAGCAGAGGAATGGAAGGTGAGTGATCCATAAACTTCGCCAAGCCGCGACATGGCGAGACGGCACGAGAGACTTTGGGCAGACTGCAGGTGAGAGGACCGGGATATGGAAACTCAATACCAATTGCCCAAAGCAGAAGACGGAACCAAAGCATACCGCATGGAGGAGGTGACCTGTCGCCCTCCTTCACTTTTGGTCGTCTCCACATGCCGTATGTGGTCTGTCGCTCTCCTTCTGATCTGTGCGAGTCGGGAAGGGCTTCTTGTCTTGACCACTGTAGTCACGAATACTTCTTCTTCGAGTTGGAACGCTCGCACGCTCGGGCGAGAAGGTAGGACAAGCCGTAGTCAAAGAATTGGCATCTCATTCTGTGGTCTCGTCAACGACGCTAGAACGCTCGCAAGGGTATCTGTCTACAAGTTCCAACGTCACCTTTTCTTACTCCCACGCATCGCCCCAGTCATCGTTGTCTTCCTGCACCACTGGCTTTGCTTTCGGCTTCGCTACGACAGGCTTAGCAGTAGCTGTCGAAGGCCTTGAAGTCGCAGGTGTAGTTGTCTTGCTGAGTGGTGCTGATCTGGCGACTGGCGCCGACTTCTTCGCGAGACCTTTGGGTAGTGGTGCTTTGTTGGGTTTCTTTGCTTGCGCTTGGGCATTGAGCCAGCCTTCGAAGTCCGGCTCGCCACCATCGTCGTACGATGCGCTGGATTTGGATGCAGGACGTTCAGCCCAAGGATCTTCTCCTATTGCGGGCTCATCTTCGTTCATTTCGCCCCAGCCAGAGGCGTCAAAGTCTTCCTCTTCAGCGGGCGGGGGCACCGATGCTGTTCGCAGTCCAGAAGAAACCTTCGGGACAACAGGTGCTGATGCCGTGGCAGTGTATGCTGGACGTGCACTGCCGTTGACTGGTGCGGCGGCCACTTCTGCTGCGGTAGGCTTTGCGCCAGTACCGTTAGGTTGAATCTCACCAGCGGCCGTGCCCAGCTTGTTGGTGAACGACGAGATCGCCCATCCTGCCCAACCACTACCAGCTTGCTGCCCAGGCTGCGGCGTGCTCATCCTCGTTGTACCTGCAGATGTCGTCTCAGGAGGGGGCAGCACAGTATCCGGCATCGTACTCTGGTGCTTCTTCACACGCTCAAGATAGATTTGGAGAGTCTTGTTGGCTTGGTCACGGATCATCTTCTCCTTGTCGACCAGTGCCGGGCAGATGGCTGGTAGCATCTTGGTCGCGCAGTCCTCCTCGCTGAAGATGTCGGCTGTGGCAGCCAAAGCCATGAGCGCGGCATTCCTACCATGCACGAACGGATCTCGAAGAGCTCGCGAAAATGCTGCTGTGAGAACTTTTGCTCGAGAGCCAACGCCTAGATTCCTGGCAATTTTTCCAAGACAGATGGTGGTGTTTGTTCTAATTCCAGGCTGCTCATCGTTGGCGGTTTTTGCTAAATGTCTTAACAGCTCTCCATTCACAATCCGATCTGTCAGCTTTGGCACTACCACAAGAACTGCCTTGACAGTCTGCTCTCGGACTACTGGTGCCAGATCGCCGAAGCCAGTGACCATTTGAGGGAATATCTTGTCGCTGACGATCTTCTGGCTGAGGTGATCAATCATGTGTGGTAAATTGTCTAGCAGGCAGACACGCAGCGCTCGGTCGGAGCTTGCGAACAGTCGAATGATTATTGGCGTGATTTTGGCATTGTATTCGTCCTCTGCTAGCTTCGGCGCTATGCGCATAGCCAGGGAGAATGGACGCGGGCCACCACCGCCGAACTCAACCGACTTGAGCAGTTCTGGCAATACCTTGACCATGAAGAAGTCCTCGGGAAATTCGTTAGAATCCACAAGCTGTTCTAGTTCGCTGCAGCATGTTAGCACATGGGTCATTGTCGCAATTTCGCATGACTTACCTGAACAGCACGTCCTTCTCGTGATCACTCTTCAAGCCCATGTTGTCTATTCCATCAGTAAGCTGTATCAGCGGCGTATCGAAGAAACCGCCATGCCTCGTGCCCTGGTCCAAGAAATGTGCAATGCTGAGCCGCATTTTTGGCGCCGCATGCGTCAATCTTTTGTAGCTGTTTTGCATGTTGGTCGGAATGTTCTTGATCGAGCCAATCTGATCCGTGCCCGAGAAGCCGCCACTGAACACTTCCGTCACTAAGATACCATAGTTGTAGGAGTCCACGGCATGAGTCGGATTGGTTCGCACTGTTTCCCAGCCATGCTTGACAATCTCTGGTGGCGAATAGCGTCCAATATCGGGAGCAAGGCTGCCCTGTGTGAATATTACGGCGTCGTCTTCCTTCATCGAGCTGAGCAGTTCCAGGCCAGCCAGCTTCCACTCCCCGCTTTCGCTGGTGAAGATGGAGCTGGCGCGGACATTGCCATGCACCGAGACTGCCTCATCGTTGACGAACTTCAGCGTCTTGGCCACATTGTGTAGTCCCCATTTGATGCTCTCTTCGCTGAGAGCTTTCCGTCTCGTCGACCAGTTCAGCGGCGTGATGCGCTCAGTGGCAATGTAGATTACTGAGTCTGTCTACCTTGTTGTCCGGTAAGCCCATGTTTCCTACTGCTTCTTTGCATTTCACCCACCTCAACTGTATCCAGCACTTTGACTACGCCCGGATGTCGGATCGTCTTGAACTTCCGCAGCGCATTTCGAGCAAGGGCGAGTCGAGATCGGTTCGCGTTGATGTCGAAGGTGAAGATGCTGCACTTGGAGCCGTCTTCCTGTCCGCAGTCAGTCAGTTGCCAAATCTCTCTGTAGGAGTCTTGGACCGCGCCCACTCGTTTCGTGCCGTTCTGCAGCGTCCAGATGGACTGATCAATGTCCACGCGATCGCCGAATGTGTAGGGAAATGCTGGTCCTTGGGCGATCGACGCCACTGCCGATTTGAGGAAGTTCATCACCTCACAGCAAGCAGACACTGCACTGCACGACTCGCTGGACGTAGTTCAAAAGTGCGGCGTCAAGTGAAACAGACGATCCGCCCTGGCCCCTCGACAAGCCCAACATCTGTCAACTGTCGTGCCAAGAACTCGACGCGCTACGTTACCTAGGCTCTGCCTAAATCTACAACAAGTCGCGACTGCATGCATCTTACATCTCAACATGCTGAACATGACCTGACCAAATCTCTCAGGCGGACGAGCGCCACACCCTTGATCGAGCTCACTCGTCGCGATCCAATGACAACTCCTGCTTCCTGATATCAAGCAAGTACCGAACGTGATGCAGCAATCACAACCGGCTTGTGTCGAGCTAGCCCGCGTTCTGCTTCCTTTGCAATAAGCGGCAAGATAGAGCCACCAAATGCTCCATGTCTACAGCATTGGAGCGTCTCCAGGAGCGACGCAACCAAGGCGACTTGCCACGTGCGGTAAGCAAGAAATTTCTTTCACTACAATGCAAAGATGACAACCCTGGTAAAAGGTCTGAAGAGGGCCTCAGTATGGTTCTGGCTTTTGTCCTCAACCTCGGAGTCTCAGTATTGACGACTCGTAAATAACTGAAAAGACCTGAGCATTTCCTCAACCCTTACAAGCAGCTCAATCTAGTGATGCGTCTAGGACTAATGCTTCTTAAAGGTGGGTCACAACCGCGAGGAGCTTTTCCCGGCTAAGAAGAAGCATGAGCCAGATGTGCCGCGCACTTCTGGATATGCCCCTCAAACTGCAACGAATCGAAGATCTGATGGCTCGCACTCATCACCTGCTATGCGGCACTCTTTCCAGCGTGAGGTGACACGAAGCAGTCCAGATCATGTCGCCCCTCGCAGCGATTCCTTTGCCGGAATTCCGCCTCGTGGTACTGGCGGCTTCAGAAATGGTTATTCGTCTCCCGAAATTCCCATTGCGCCATCGCGCTTTGCAGGCAATGCACCACACCGGCCTGGAGGCCTTCATAGGAATCTGTCATGGTCCAAGCCGACAGCCATGGACACAAACCTACGTGATGGGAAGCGGGTCATATCACCCCATGGACCCGAGCTCCCTCTTGCGATATCTACTGAGCCGTCAAATCCAATATCTGCTACGTCCACGCGAACAGAACCTCACATCTTCTTGCCTGCTGCGAATCTCCCAAAGGACCCCAAGACGATTAGGCATCTCAAGGGCTTCTACAGATCGTACAACTTCGAAGCTGTGCTCATGGACTCGTTCGGTTACTACATAACGTTTCTTGACACCAGTGAGGGTCGCCAACGGCTGGTAAATTGCGCCTTGCGAACGAAACAGGCTCTTCTGTTCAAACGGTATTCGCTGATACCGAGAGTCTTTTATGATAAGAAGGAGATTTTCGATGTGCAACGTCTCAACGCAGCTGTCGCGGCAGAACGTTCACGCTCGTCCTCGCCGGGCATATCGATACTGGGCAGAGCTGCAAAACTGGATAATGGTACGCACCCGCCTGATCATGACGTTCCAAGTGGTTCAACGATGCAATCTTTCGCGCCGCGCCCGTTGAGTCTCAGTCCACAAGAATCGCCACGGCCTGGATTCAAGCAGACCAGCAGAGTGCCTCAAGGTATTCGCAGTGCTATCGCTGAGGTGGGAACAATACCTACAGCTACAGCGCCTCCAGTGATGACGGCACCGCCCATTCGACAAAGTCCCCGGCAGCCTACAGACGACAGTTCTTCGGTAGTCAGCGGCACGACTGCCTCAAGTCGATCGAAGGCTACCAAGTGTCGAGTCTGCAAGGGACTTGGCGGTGCTATGTCAACCTGTCAGACTTGTTCTCGACAATATCACAAACACTGCCGACCTTTGAAGTCCACCGCGGAGACTACAGATATGCATTGGCAATGCCAAAGCTGCGTTGAGAAAGGCATACCGAGCCTGCGTAAAGTGCCCGTGTCAGATATGTCTGTGACTGCTGCAGGTCGGGTCATTGCACACGAGGGATCTGTAATCCAGGAGAAAGCATTGATTGAAACAGCCACTAGCGTCATTATAAGATCCGAGTCAGCTCCACATTCCACAAGCAACGACATCGCTCGTGAAGCAGCGGAGGTTTGTACCGCCGATGCAAGGGCCGAAACAATACGTGTTCCACAAACCACTTCGAAGCGTAAATCTGCACTCATGCTAGGGAACTCAGAGATAGCAGATGAGACCATGAATGACAGTCAGCGCCCGACCAAGATTGCACGAACGGCGAGCGTGTCAACAGGATCTGGTAGCGGCACTCGGTCAGAGCTCGGCGGCAATCATACCAGTACTTCTCAGTCAACGTCGCTTCGAATGACAGACACTCCGAAGCTCCCAGCATCTGACTCTTCGGCCAACATGGCTTCAACAGCTGGGCCGACTTCCACTGCCGACAACTTACATCTCGGCCGTAGGAGCTCAGGCAACAGCGAACAATCGATGCTCAGCGCGGCGCAAGATTCAGTTGAACAAAGCTTCACAGCGACGACAGAAACTATCACGGTCAATGCTACCGAGTCGAAGAAGTTCACATTCAAGCGCGTGAAAAGACAAGACATGGCGAGCTCAACGGCTTTGGCCGACTTGACCCGCCAAGAGGACTGCGAGGATCCTGTTGAGCAGCAGGTTCCCAGCCAGCATTTATCGCCGCGCCGCACGGTCACGGACTCCTTCAATGGCCCGGAGCACTCACACACAAAACTGCCTCAGAATCACTTGGGGATGCTCAACCACCAGACCTGCCTGGCTGCTATCGATAGTACAACAACAAATTCGCTGAGCATAGCGTTTGTAGATGATTCCGCACAGCAACAATTCTCTGCCCCTGCTTCTGAAGTAGCCTCGCCTGCCGATAGCGTCATTCAGCCAGCTGCTCCAAAGCCCCGAGGTGTAGCAAAAGCTCGGAGGAGCAAGCTGATTACGATGCGGTGTAGTAGGTGCGGCAAGCACAAGGTTCCTTATAATCCTTCTGGAAAGGCCGACTGTATCGCATGCAAGTCTAAGGCCGATGGACCAGCTCTGCCCAGAGAGAAGGCCACGGTACAAGCAACGACGGATTGTGTGGCTTCGGCACTGAATGAAGATCCCAGCGCCTCGACGTTGCAACAGAGCTGCACACCCCAGGAAGGGGATAGAGAAGCACGGCCTTCGCCACGCGATACGAAAGGCATTGAGCCAGAAGCACCACGCCCTCCACACCACGCTGACATCGAGCATACGGTTACTACACCGCTGTCAGCGCTGACCGGCCTGGAGGCTCGAGAGGATGGTGAGACTCTTCGCGGGCAAGGGAATGCTGACAACCACCACGTTTATCAAAATCCTGAACTTGCTCACTCCTTTCTGACCCAGCCAGACTCCGCTATGGATGTGCCTGAAGAAGGAGACGGCTCGCTATCTGACATCGAGCAGTCTCCACAAGCATTCGGGCATGACGAGCCAGATGATGACAGTGTCGACATTCACGCCGATCTCGGGGTCACATCCGTCATGGAAAAGAAGCGAGAGGCACGCAAGAGTCAAAGAGTGCCTGCAGCCGACCAGTATGATCTCGGTGACTCCTGGCAACGACCTAAGAGTACATACCTTCGCCTCATCGCAATGGCGATGTGCGCGGCGCACGACTATCGAGCTACGCCCAGATGGGTTGTAGAATGGATAGATAACAACATCCCAAACTATCAACTGGGTCAAGGCATCTGGGCCAATGGTGTCCAGGCTACTATGAGCATGAATGCTTCCGGGAAAAATGGGGAAATAATGATCACTTCTCAGCCGTTAGACCCGGAAGACACTCGGAAAGGATCGAAGGTCATATACGAACTCCTACCGGGTATGGCTGACCAGCTCGAGCATTGGGACACGACTTTACAGCGACCAAGATTGCCAGCACCCATAGAGACGCTGTCTTCAGAGGGTCCTCCAGCCCGCTCCGGGTTCAAGATCAAGATTGGGTCTAAGAAGCCTGCTCCTGTTGGGAAACTGCCGGTGCTCAAGCTGAGGGCGAATAGTGCGGCTATTGTCAACACGGAACAAGCGGCAGCTGCTACCGAAGATGCTGTGCGCCCAACTGTGATACAGCGACAGGCTGAAGGAGATGCTGAGGTGGTCAACTACGTGAGCGAAGCTGTGCCTGCGCACAGACCCCGTGAAATGTCGAGCGCAAGTGAGGAAAGCTCGGAGGAAGACCAACCTCTGGCCAGCATGCAACGCAAGCACGTTCGACATGAGATGGCCGCTCCCGACCTTACCTCCCCCGCGCACTGGAATGGCACAGCGTTTGCCCATCAGCAACCCGCAATTCCTTCCGCCACATTAGCGATATCCCCAAGTCCTGCTCGCAACAATGATCCTTCGATGTCGATCGTCTCAGCGGCAGATCAGCAGACGGACGATGATCGATTTCTGGAAGACGACGAAGAGACAGACCTGCTCAACATGATTCGAGCGGACAATCTGAAACGAAAGCTGTCTTCGCGGTCACTCTTCATCGATCGACCTCACTTCGACCCAAGGAACAAACTAGTCCAGCAAGCAAAAGTGACCGAAGTTGTGGCTCGTCGCCAGAAGCAGATCGCCGAACGTGATGAGCTTCGACGACAGAAGAAGCCATACAGTAAGCGAGCTGGATACTCAGTGCCCGGCCTACCTCGAGACTGGGGAAGATGCGCAGCATTACCATCTCATCCTGCCGTAATTGTTAAGGATACAAGCCGGTCAGCCCCTCGAGTAGCCACGGATGGCTTACCTTTGGAGGAGTTTGATATACTGGAGGAGTTTCTCGGCGTGCCTGACGACCTCGTGCCAGCAATAATGAACAGAGAGCTGGTTTACAGACACATCGGAGGAAAGAGCAGGACAGTCTACAGGGCGGGCATTTGAAATTTCACTGATAGCGTTATCGCAGCCTTGCATTACTACGGCGTTGAACGGCGCCAATTTGCTCTTTGTGGTATGTACAGCTTATTCCCTTGCGTGCACAAATGCTCGTCGCATCATTACCACTGTCACGTTTATCACACTGCGTCCACTATACTGGTATGCGAGTCCAGAAGACTATCATCAATCCACCAAAGTCTTCGATGTGCGGACTTGCTTCCACGCCGCATGCATCTCCAACATGTCCGTCTCGAAGTGCACGAATTGTGTTCCTTGAGACCCTCGTTCCGAGTAGAGTAAGGTGACAAAACGACAACTCACTCTGGCTCCTCAACGCAGAACAAGCCGACATCAGCACGCACTCGGCGATCACATCCTGGCCAGACTGAATTGATTGACATTAGCGTGCATTCTTAGTGTGGCTGTTAGCTGCTGCGAATGAAACGTGATCAAATGTGAAGAAGAAGAAGAAGGAGGGGAGAGGTTTGGTGGTGGCAGGTGACATTCGCAGTATTATACATCATCCGATTCCGAGCTAAGTAAGGTCTGTAGCCAGACATGCAAGCTGGTGACAATGTACATTACACCACGACAAGAACCTCCTTCTTCATCCAACTGCTCAAGATAGAGTTCTCAAGAGCCAGACATATCACCGGTATACAGCGAGCTCCTCCTATCCGGCCAAGGACTCCGACTGCCATCACCATTCCCAACAGGCGACGAGCTCGCGACCTGTTTCCGCTTAATCTTCGCAACCAAAGGCGATTCACCACCGTCACCAGAGTCCTTCCTCCGGAGCATACTCGCGATCGTAGGCTCTTCGTATCCGTGGTATGTGTGCTGTGTGACCTCTTGCGTATCATTGGCCTGTGGACCATTGTGCTCATCACGTTCGTCATTGCCATGCTCATCTCGATTGATCGTACCTTCCTAAGGTGCGGGACTCTCGGATGGAGTGCCGACTTCTTCTTTTGCGTCAACAAATGCTGCGCCTTCGCCGTCTGACACGGGATCTTTGTCGTCTGTCGGAGGCTCCAGTTCGGCGACTTCAGTTGTTCCAGCTTCAGGCTCGGCTTCTCCGTTAGCTTCGGCGGCCTCTGCTGCTGCTTCCTCGGCGGCCTGTTTCTCAGCCATGATTCGCCTTCTCTCCTCCATCATGCGGCTTGCTTCCTGTCGTGCTTGCTCTTCCCTCACTTTGCGCAGCCTCTCGACTTCTTCGTGGCCGCCAGTCTTCTTGAGCTTGCCCTCCTCGACGAAATTGCCGAGTTCGCGTTGGAATTCGCCTTCTTTGCGGTTTTCGAGCTCGCGCTGGCGAGCCTTCTCAGCACGTTCAATCGCCTCGAGTCTCGATTCGTGGTTTGGCTGGAGTGCTCGGACTTCACCTAGCACGCTGTCCTTTGCTTCATGAGGGTCTGCAACAGGCTTCAGAGCAAGTGTTCGTGACGTCGAGCGGACACCGGTTGGAGCTGCTGCGCCGTCCGGGTTCTGCAAGTTCTGCTGCCGCGTGGCCTCTTCCACGAGCGCAAAGGTCTGAGACGCCTTCTCGAGGTCGTCCTCGAGATCAGCTGCGAGTTCTTCTTGCATTGTCAACAGGTCACGATCATCGCATACAACCTGCAACTCCTTCTCCCAGATCTTGGTCCAAATAGGCTTCTCACGTTTAAGGAATTCTTGCAGCTTCTTGAGGTCCGAGGTCGCAATGCTGATATCTTTGCTGACATCTTCGAGTTGACGGGGCAGAGGACGCACACCACGACTGACCACGTCTTTGCGCAGATCTTCGACGATATCCTGAAGATCGTCGACTCTGTTGACAATTCTTTCGCTGTCGCCTGACAAAGTCTTTTTGCCGTTGTTCACATAAGATCGGCCAGTGTTGTTGTCCATGTCTGGAATGACCGTCTCAGCTGCAGCCTTCTTGATGGTAGATGCCTTGGTCCGCACAGTGTTCATCGAAGCTTGCATATCCTGAACGAAGGAGTTGTAGGTCTGGCGCACTACAGCAAGATCGCGTCGCAGACTTTGTACTTCTTTGAGTTGTCCAGTCATGTCTTTGCCAGAAGTGACTGTTCCACTCGAGGCTGGCACGACCGGTGCAGGTGGTGGTGCTGCTGCTAAGCTCGCAAGCTCCTTTGCTGTCTCCTGTTGCCTGTCGGATACTCGTTGAATTGACGTGGACTGCTCGTCCACGCTGGTCTTGATCGTTTCAACCACACGCCGCAAGCTGCCGATGCCATCGTCGAAATGTCTCTTGACCTCATCGAGCGCTTCAATGTTGAGGACAAGTACAGATCGCTCTTTGACATCGTTCAAGTCTTCCAGCTCATGCCTGACGCCTGACACGGAATCCTGGATGTAGATCTCGGGCAGGTCGACACCATTGTTGTGCGTATTCCAAGCGAACTTTTCGATAAATGCCAACTGAAGACGGGCAAGGCTCAAGTCGCCGCCATCTGGCAGAGTGAACTTCTTGATCTTACTTTTGTACTGCAGGAATAGCGTGAGCTGCACTCCGGCTTGTGGAGATCCCTCGGGAACATATTGGGACACCGGTGGCGTGTATTCTCGGCCCTGACGTACAGACTCGCGCTGCGGCCGCTTGATGGTGGGTGTTCTCGTTGGCGCCGCAAACTCGCCGCTTGGCGCAAAGGGCTCTTCCATTGGTCCATTTAGCGTGGCACTTGGCTGTTCCACTACAGGCGAGAACGGCGGGGCCAGCTTGTCTTCGGGCGTCTTCACGATCTCGTCATTGAACTCTTGTGCGAAGGGCCTGCTCGGGGCTGGTAGTTCGTCCTGTGCTTGCGACGAGCTCTCCTCCGAGATCCTCCTCACATCATGTTCTCTGTTAGGTGACGAGTCAAATTGTGGTCGCTGGGTCTTGGACTTGGCTCGGCTGTGCATATAACTCCCTCTCGACCGCACAGCATTCAAAGACTCGCGCACATCCCGACCTCTATTCGGAATGGGGGAGTTCTGTGCTGCTGGGATGGCTGGAATGCCGTTGATCGATGTGCCGAGATGCTTCTGAATCTGGTATGCCGAGAATCGTCTTGAGGCTCGTCTTTCCAGCTCCCCACCACGTTGCAGGGCTGAAAGTGCATCATTTGTTTTCGGAGGTGGCTTGGGAGGTTCCGGTGACGATTCAGCTTCAACAGACGCATTCGTTGGCATCGTGTCGCTCTCGGGGTAGGGAGCAATGACCGGTATGTTCTGCATCGTATCGCTGGACAAGGAGGAGCCCGAGGCAGTGGAGCGCGTGTCCTGCTCGTTAGGCCGTTGACTGACGCTGTTCTGCGGGCTGAGCGCGTTCCGCTTGGGCGATCGTTGTCCTCCAGCTACGCTTGTTGTCCGAGGTGGCAGATCAGGTCCAGTCAAGTCTCCACTGCCCTGCCGTTGCGCAAATGTCCTGCTGCTGGAGTGTCGTGAAGGCACATCCTCCAGCTGTTCTGTCGACGTTGTTGCTGAGCTTATATTGCTCGCCGTTGATGCTTGCCTCGGAGGCCTTGAGCTCGACTCTCCACCCTCTCTTGTCCCTCGTTGCCGTAGGCGTTGCTGCTTCTTCTTAAGACCGTGGAGCAAGTTGATGATGATGTCTCTGATGCGCGGCAAGTACTTTTCCAAGCTCTGCTGGCTTGCGTCCTGGCTGAGAGTCTCTTCCAAGATTGACCTCAACAGGTCAGGCACTGGGCCCAGATCTGACGTGTCGACCCCAATCGCATTAAAAGCTCGGCAAGCGATATTGAACTCGTAGCCCAAGCGCACATAAACATCTGACACCTCACCCTCTGTCGCCCGCCCCGTTGACCACATGGTCAGTGTCTCCAGCAGCTGTTTCGTCGCAACCAGCAGATGGGTGACGGATTTCTCGATCGTCGAGAGCTGCTGTTGCGGCTGCTGTCTGTCAGTACCAGCATCTTGACCATTTCTCTGTCTGCCCATGCCATCGCCGGTCTTTCCTCTGATACTACGTATTCCGCTGCCACCACCATCGCCGCCGCTTCTTGCATTCACAGTACTCACATTTTGTCTTGACCGACTGCTGCCCGCTGACCGCGTCGATCCTCCGCTGCCTCGCTGCCCATTTGAGGCATCTTCGGGGCCCGTTGGCATGGCCGTCGCGGCCTGGCCGCCGTTCATCGTGTCGGAAGGTGTGCGCAATGCACCAGAAGTGGTGGTGGAGTGTTCTGCGTATAGGTGGCTGGTATAGTTGCGAACTGTTGGTTGGCAGTATAGGTGCGAGGTCGCGTGGAAGCACGGACTTCTGCTCGTGATGTTGCGTTGCGTTGCAGCAGCTGGAACGCTTGTCGCCAGGACAGGATCCAACGGGCGAACAGGCCGTTCGTGTCAAAGACGATGCTATTATTGTAGTTTCTTCCCGAGGTGACGTGAAGTGCGCAATATAATCAGCAAGAGAAGGCAGAAATGAAGACAATGACTATTTGCAGCTGGACAACTACTCGACTCCAGCGCAGCACACGCGCCGCCTTGTATTCGCAATGAGTCTAACGTTAACTTAGCGTGGTCTCCTTGGACTAGTTTCTACATGTGTGGCATCAAGGCGCCGAATAGCTTCACCGTATGCGACAAGCATTTCCTCCCCTTCGTTTGCCTTGTACGCAATAGCTCACACACCTGGCTGTGTGTCAATACCAGTCCATCGACAGTCATCATATCTATCGCCCGTGCTTGGGACTAACTAGTTAGGCCAGCTCGTCGTGTCTGCTTTCTACACTTCCGACCAGGGTGTTTCGGGTGACGGGTGCACCCAGCAGCACCAGTGATCCAGCTTGGACAACAGCAGCAAGCCGCTCTCACCCACAACATCACATCACTCTCCCGAACCACCACACCTTTTGTGCGTGCTGCTTCACCCACTCTTGCCCGTCGCGGTGTCCCTTCTTTTTTGTGCATCCAGAAGCTCCATTTCTCTTCACAGTACACAAGACACTTTTCGGTGCAGGGTGTTGACTGTGTGTGTTGTGTTGCGAGCGAGTGTGCTGCTTGCTCTCCACACTTTCGCGCGAGGAACTGCAGGAGACAGAGAGCTCTCTCATCTCATCTGAGACACATTTATATCACCACCACCGCTCACCCCCGCGACACCACCCATCGCTTCGTCCCTGTCGCTCTCCACTGCGGGCGCCGCCATGTCGGCTGCCACCATGAACGGCAGCGATGCTATCAAGTCCACCCCTGCCAACAATGCCGCCGGCGGATCCAAGCAACAGCTCAAGAGCAGCGTGACTGGAAAGGCGTTGGCCAGCACTCGCAAGCAGGCTGGAAGTCCCATTGACGGGCAGAACAAGTAAGCCACTTCCCAATGGCACATCCCAGGACAGCCACACTGCCTCGCGAGCTCAATGTCGCCGTCGCTGGCCGCGCACGTGCGTCTTGTCCCACTTCAACACGCTGCCTTGGGCTGCACTGATCATCTCGACCATACTTTGTTCGACACGGCCTGACATCTCAATGCTAATACACTCTACAGCAGGAAGATAGCCTGGGACAACACCAACGCGACCATCCGAAACGTGAACGGCAATGCCACTCCTCCCTCGCCCGCACCTGCACAAAACCAGAACAGGCAGTTGCATGAGCGAACTGTATTTCTATACTCGCAGATGGTGGTAAGTTTAAAGCTTCCGTGATCCAGCTGGAAACCTCGCTGCAGTTGTGGGGACTGGGTTGAATGTGCATTTTCCACAAATTACATGCCTGCTGACAAGCCCACCCAGGGCCAAGATGTGACCGTCACTCTCACTTCCGGCGAGCAGTTTACTGGCGTATACAGCGGGACTTCAGACACCCTTGAGCACCACACGATCAAGATGGCCAGACGGACGAGACAAGCTGGTCATGCGCAGACTAATGGAACAGCGGCTTCCGACTTCTCTGGCTCTGGTCCCGACCATGAGCTCAGTATCAGCGTCGATGATGTTGCCGACGTCGCCGTGCAAAGCCTCAAGCTTGCGATGACGCCGACGGCAAGGCAAAATGGTACGAAAGTTGGAACCGCATCATGTCCTGCCAAAACTGACACACGTCCAGGTGTTGTAGGCTTCCAGACAGACACACAGATCTCGGCCCTGGAATCGCGGTTTCAGGGCGAGCGCCAGCTTCAGAAATGGCAAGCTGACTCGAGCACTGATGTCGACTTGTCGCTCGGAACTTCGACCGGCGGGGACTGGGATCAGTTCGCCGTGAACGAGACCAAGTATGGTGTCAAGACGGATTACAACGAAGACATGTACACAACCTCCATCGATCGCTCAAACCCAAAGTACCGCCAGCAAGAGTTGGAAGCTGCACGTATCGCTGCAGAGATCGAGGGCTCCGCGCCTGCAAACGCACACATTGCTGAGGAGAGGAGAAGAGATGCAGATCGCGATGATGCTGGTGGTGACGAGGAAGACAAATACTCTGGGGTCAGAAGGGAGAGCTCACTGCCTAAGCGGGCAGCAGGCGCATACGTGCCGCCATCACAGAGACCCATGACTGGGGCTCCCACGGTGTCTGGCGCTCCCTTCGACCCAGCGATCATCTCGAGCGAGATCAAGATCAAAGGCACGTCTACTTCGCCTGCCATCGCGATGCCGGCCGATGTTCCACCTGCCGCGAACAAGCCTGCTGAGCCCCAAGCACCGGCAGTCGCAAACGTGAGCATAACCTCACAGGGTCCAGAGAATCATGTCGCCGCTGCTCGCGACGCATTCAAGCAATTCGCTAACAACGAGAAGCTGCGTATCAAACAGGCGCAGGATGCCAAGCGTAACAACGTGCGACAAGAAAAGAACGTCAAACTCAATGACCTCAAGAAGTTTGCTGCGAATTTCAAGCTCAAGAGTCGTGTTCCTGACGACCTGGTCCCAATCCTGGCTAAGGACCATGAGAAGCAACAAGAGATCCAGAAGAAGGCCGAGCAGGCATTTAAAGAAGCTGAGCTGAGGTCAAAGGACAAGGACGCCAACAAACCAACTGGCGCCGACTCACCCGCACAGTCGTCTAGCACGTCACAGGCAGGGCCTGCTTCGTCAGTGCTGCCGTCCTTTACCCAGTCCGGCCGCAAACAGCTCGCTACTGGCCCGGTACCTGGACAGGGTCAATCCCCACGGGCATCAACGAACGCTCCATTTCGGCCAATGTTCCGTCCCCAACCTCTGCCCACCAACCTACGTATGCCAAGTGGTCCGCAGCCTTCTGCAGAAACGCCGCTAAGTCCTGCGTCAGCGACTAGCAGCCGCGCTCTGAACGTCAAGGCGCCGGAATTCAAGTTCCAACCTGGTGCAAGCAGCTTCAACCCGGGCACTTCACCCAGTCCAGCAAACACTGCCAGCGCTGTAGGACCCTCGCCCAGCACTCCCAACCAGCCGATTCCTCAGTTCTTCGACGCGAAGAAGACCAAGGAGACCGTACCGCTTACCGAACTATACGATGCCATCACTTTCCTGGTTGGAGGAGACTACAACGAGGAACAAAAGAAGAAGTTCGTCCGCAATGGAGGAATCCCATACTCGTACGACACGCCTGTCACATGGGGCACTACCAAGGCCAACGAGAATGTGAGCCACGACAGCCTCTTCCCACAGCCTAGACAGCTGAGTCAAGGTCCGTCACCGATGCAGGCCAATCTGCCTCATAATATGGCGTCTCAGATGCCTCAGCACGGTATGCAAGTGCCAGTCATGCAGGGAGGGCACCCGCGACAGCCGTTCTATGCTCCTCAAGGCGCACACATGCCGGGCTTCCCGGGTCCTAACATGCCAGGACAGTTCCCGCAACATAACAACGCGCAAAACTCACCTCGCATTCAGCACATGCCACCTTTTAATGGACAGGTGCCTATGCAACCGTTCCAGGGCCAAGGAATTCCAGGCTATGGTGCTAGCCCCTCTATGGGACAGCGGCAACCGATGCCTCCCGGAGGAATGATGCCTTACCAGCAAGGACCAAGTAAGTCGACGTCGCGCTGCACATGCCAAGTACAATCGCTAACAACTGCAATAGTGATGCCTCAGCCACGTCCGGGGTATCAAGGACATGGTTTTCCTCCCCAGCAAATGGGCGGCCATATGATGATGCAGAACCCATCTCAAGGAGGATACAATGGCCCTATGCCAGGATTCTCGCCAATGCCACACCAAGCGCAGCCACACATGCCGTATCAACAACAACATGGTCAAGGTAACTTCGTCCAAGGCAGTCCCAGACCACACCCGATGTCGCAACAGGGCTCGCAACAAGGATACCAACCTCATCCGCCGCCTGGTGGACAGCACCCAATGCACTTTCAACGCGCCATGTCTGGCGGCTATCCGCAAATGACACCTCGCCAGCAAGCTGCCATGCCGCACCACGGTAGTCCCGGTATGGGACCTGCGCAGGGCGACGAAGGTAAATGAGGAGGTCTCGAACAGTGAAGCCACTTTCGGAGGTCTACATTTCACCTTTTATGTTCGATCCTGGACAATCAGCTGCCAGTCTTCGGCACTGGCTATCAGCATACCAGTCTTTCACTTGACTCAAGTTGATCCGCCTCAATCAATGCACTGGAGTGACGAGCTCGGATGGGGTCTCTGTATGGCCGCCTCAGAGCACGGAGCTGCGAGGTTCTCTTTTGAGCCCGTGGAAAATGTGCTGAATAGTAGCATTGACTTCAATTGGATCAATAACGCTCGTCAAATGGGGCTTGCTATTATACTTTGGAGAGGGAGGGAAAGAGAGCATTCGCTGCTTAAGAGCCTGCTGTGTGCAGCTACAGCCTCGGCTTGTCTGATGCTACCAGGTATGTGACACTTGGAGAAGTGGAACAAGACGCCACCAATTGGGAGCTGAACACAGAGGTAGATATCGATCGTTGTGGTGGCAAGTCTACTCGTTACGTCGAGGGGGATTGTGAAGGCCTTGGGAGGAAAAGACTTTCAAGAAGGCTGAAGAAAGCGGGAGGAGAGGTCCACGCGGAGCAGAGAATAGGAGACGAAGATGTGAAGTACTCCTCTGAGGATGTTTATAGCCCGTGTAGTCGATCAATTACAGTGGGAGATGTAAAGTCCAGAAATTCTTTGACCGGGGTTTGAATCATCGTTGCACTCGTGCCGCTCTATGTCTGACAAGTGAGTAGGTGGCATCAAGAATTGAACTTCACGAAGCACCGTGGACAGTGGCTCCTTGCGTGCGACTGCGGTGCATTATTATTTCCCAAAGATTAGCCGGATGAGAGTCGCGAGTTCTGTCTGCGAACGAGCTTATTATTCTTCTTGTTGTCGTCGATGTTGGGGTGGAATTGTATGCTTAGGGTTGACTAAAACAAGCTCTGGGACTGGGCTATATACCATCATCCGACAGTTGCTCCAGCAGCGAGACTATCGAGCCCCAGATGGTGGGTCGAAGACACTAGATATTCAATGGGGGGGGGGGGGGGGGGGGGGGGGAAGAAAGAAAAGGAAGACGTGGTTCGACGATTATTGAACCCGGAATGTTGTTGGAGGAGGACCTGTTGCCTGATGTGATCGTGTAAGTGTTTTACAAGCAAACGTGCATGGACTAACTAACTAATGCGCCTGGACAAATGTTCTTCGCGGATAACTAACTAGTCTTCTCTCATACATGTCAAAACGCCTGAGCGTGTACCATTCCCAGGTGGTGGTGACGTCTCGTTCTCGCGGCTTCGATGAACACAATATGTCTCCAACTCAAGATTGGAAATCATGTTTATGCTGGTGTTGGTGCTCTTGACCTGTAGGGAGGAATGTGTGACGAAGGCGAGTGAACTCATCTTTCTTGCATGGACTGCTTGCAGTTGCATTCGATGGTCGATAGTCGCGTTTTTCTCCGGGATGGCAGAGGGTCTTGCTGAGACATTCATAGTGGCTCAGATTCAGTGATCTCTTGTTTTGGAATGGGCGGTATAAGATGTGCCTGCCTGCCAGGCTTGCCAAACCATATGACCCTCTTGCAGGAGAGCCGGAAGGCGTTGTATCGCTAGATTTGTCGCTATACTTTGTGTACATTGTTCTCCGTAGCTGTGCCAATAGAGCTCATAACCGCTCCGCTCCTCTTGTGGCTCATTCAAGCCTCGTTCTCGCCGTGTGCCCAGCGTGCCGTCATAGCTGTGCTGCTCTACTCAATCTCAAGCATATGCACGGCTCTTACTTGCTCTGCCGTTCCTCTGCTTCCTGCCGATCCCTCACTCTTCCAACTTTGCCCACATTTACTGAGTTTCTTCCGCCTACGCCGTTCCGGTAAACCTCAACACAAAGTTCACCACGACAGCACCCAAAAGTGCAATCGCAAGCACGGTGGGACCAAAGCGATCATCAAAGCCTCCACTGCCTCGCATCCGAATACTCTTTGCTCTCCAGTGAAATGTGACCAGTGCATATGCCATTGCGGCCACGGCGACCAGCACGAAGAGGATTGCGGAGATCTGGCCGACTCGGTCGCCAAAGTTGAGCAGACCCATGGCAAGACCACCGAGGATGACGGTGAAGTTGAGCCATGAGAGGAAGGTACGTTCGTTGGCGAAGAAGACTTTGGGTTCGAGGCGGGTTGGAAGGGCGATGCGCTTGCCTGGGAGGATGATGTCAGTGGATGTATGAAGAGGAGAAGCTGTGACAGCACGATATGCTTACCTGGAGCAGTTTGGAGAAGTGGTTGAGTGGACATGTTGGATGTGTCTGTGTTTGTTGTGTTATGGCCGTTGAGCTTGCTGATTGAAGGGGGCAGTATTCGTCGCGCGCAGAACGGGCACGAGATGGTCACTGCAGCAGGAAGGAGCAACTGCGGTATACAGCCAAGCCAAGCTATGTAGAAGGAGCCAGGGAGCTTTTCAATGCGTGTCAATGTGTGGTGTGAAAGATCAGAGAAAGCAGTTTTGATCATTCACTGTGCAGCTCGATCACGTTTCTGACAACGAGCTATGAATGGCTGCATTGCAATCTGCGGGGCGGACCAGCCAGCAGCCAAAAAGAAGCTTTGCAATTAACTTAAGGTATGTAGAGAGCTTGCCGATCTCGCATTTGCTGCTGCACGTGCCAAGGCTGCAGAGGCAGAGGCGTTGATACCAAGGCCGGCAAAGAGCAGTGGACAGTGGACGGAGTGCGACAGGGCATGTGGAGTGGAGCTGCTTGCCTACGCTATTCTTCCTCCTCCTCCTCCTCAAAGTCCCGACGCATCTGACTTGACACACTTCGACACACTCAATCACGCACTTGCAACAACAATCCTCACTCGACATCGATCATCAACAACCACGACACACTCATCGATCCGCCAACCCCATCCAGCGCGACAGGCTGCCACTGCTGCCCAACGCGACACCGACACGACACGACCGCCACTACCACCCCACACTCCTCCACCACCACCACCACCGAAGCAATGGCCTCCAACTGCGTCAGTCGTCTACGCCGTCATCGCCATCATCAAGTCCTCCGCTAATACTTTCTGCCTCCTCCAGCCAATCCCAACAACCCGCCTCCGCCAGATCTGTTCCGACGCCTGCGCTTCCACCATTAGCAGCACATCCTCATACGAGCACGCTCAGACACAAGGCTGGAACAACGCCATCATCGGCAGCATCCTGCAGCAACTGATCTCGGAATCCCAAAAGCCCGAGGAGAAGGGCCAGCCGCCCAAGTACAAATTCATCGTCAACACCACCATTATTCAGCACCTGTCTGACCCTCGAGGCGGCGGCGAGGACGGCGCGGTGGCTCTGGCCGGCGAGAGCAACAAGAAAGTTGGCCGGCGAGGCATGCACTCTGCGAGCGGCGCCTTCTGGAACAACGAAAAGGACGGCATGTGGAGCTACAAGTACGAGGGCGGCGAGGGCAAAGGCATGGACATTGTCGTCAGTGTCATGTGGGTGGCCGTGTAGGACGCTTACACCGCGACCGGCTAGCAGCTGTTGTGCTGCGGCGTGCTTTTTCTCGTGGCATTGGTCTCCGTTTGGGTGTGGTTGTGACGGCTGTACGACGATGACGGGCTGTGCTGCATGCAGTCTTTGGAGCAAGCAAGGCGTTTGGGGAGTTGCATTGCGACGAGTCGTCTCTGCTCCTCCGGTCGGGGGAGGAGCACGAGACACTTTGTGTATGTTGTATACCCTATACTACTATATTGACTGTTTTGGAACGGCTGATAGAAATGGAAAGGAGCAATTCTTCCACCACCACCTCTCCCACCGCGAGCGACAACACGCTCTGCTGCTCTCCGCTCATCTCCTCCCCTCGCTTCAATCTCGTGGCGATCGCAAGACACATCACAACACTATTTTGTCCGTGTACGACATGATCGGCGCCCTATCTCGAATTCTGACACACGACTTGACGTAACGGCATTCATGTGCGACGAAGCCACGTGCCAAGCACAAGACAGCATCACAGGATCATCAACAACAACGTCAGAACAACCCATGCAGCAGACCGGACAGGAGGTGTGATTGACGTACAAGATCGTTTCAAGTCTTCACCCTCAAACGCTGGCCTGGCATCGATAGTGATCGGAGATGACCGCCGGACTTTATCTCTCGTATCCCAAGGATGCTGGCACACGATGGCAGTGGAAGAGCACATCACCATAGAGATCGACCTGCTCACGACTGGAGCCATAACAGCTGCAGCCTGCAGCTGTCAGCTGAAATTGGCAAAAGATGAAGCTCTATCTTGCATATTCTGCATCAGCGAATCGAGTGTGAGATGCAGTTGGCCGCGGCCAACTTTGGCGGCTGGAGCCTCTAGCGTGAAGTTAGTTCTGACGCGCTGCTCACGGCTGGCACAAAGGTCGTGAGATGTGAAAAGGGTGGTGTGGTAGGTAAAGTCTGGATGTGCGATACTGGAGGGAGGAGGATGTGCAGTTGGAACGAAGATCTAAGCTCATAGTCGCAACTCTTGATGGATGAGATGCAGCGATGCCCAGTAGTAGCAAGACACGCCTTGGAACGAGAACGTCGCGCGGAGAAGAGCACGCCAAGTATATCGATTGGTAACGTCAAGACTATTAGGACATTCGAGCACTGAAGAAATCCTCAATCGCGCTACTAGTATCATTCTCGTCCTCCTTCTCGGCCGTCAGTAAGCAAGTCCATCGTCAGTCATTGATCATATCCATCAACTCCGTAACGCCAACAGAACATTCGAATCCAATTGTCCGTCTCTGGCTTCTCGTACGTCGCTCTCTGCGGAAGGTCAGGATCGATTTTTCCCCGCCTCGGAGATCGAATCAATCACTTACGCATCAATTATTCACACTCGACTTTCATCCCCTCCTCTCCATCAAAGTCGATGTCGTATCCATGTACAGCACCATCATTTGAGATACCGGACTGTTGCGGATCTATGAGTGGAAGAGTCAAAAGTCCTCATCGAAGCCCGAGTCGTGGTCGGAGGATGATGGGGATGCCCTTGCGTTTCTTGTTGATACTCTTGCGAGAGCGAGAGGGCTTGCTTGGAAGATCGATGCCAGAGTCTTCCTCTGGATCTGGAGTAGCAGCGGGAGCATGCTTGCGCTTTGGGCCAGAGGTGGGTGTGCTTTTGATGCGGCCTGGAGATGGCTTTGCGACTGGGGCTGGCTCAGGGATCTTTTTGGGCTTGATATGCTTCGTTGAATGCTTCTTGGTCTTCGCAGAGCACGACTCGCCCCTGCGCGTCATCTGCCAGCATCAAAGGCATGGAAAATAGTAATCTTGGGGAAATCTCCAAGAGTTTCGATGTCGTGCACATTTGTTGAGATGCACCCGGGACATGTACTTTCTGATTGAACGTGACCTTGCACACCGGACAGAGCCACGGCTTCGGGTGTCCCGAGTGTAATGTTTGATGCCGCATAGCATTGACTTTTCGGTTGAAACGCTTGTTGCGTTCCGAACATCTCCAAGGCTTCTTGCCAGTGTGAACCGCCTTCTGGTGCACGTTACGATACGACGCTATCGTGAAACCTTTCCTGCAGATCTTGCATTTGTGAGGCCGAGCAGGGTCGTTGTCAGGTAAGTCAACGTCGCTGGCCTCGTCATCACTTTCGTCACACGGTATGGTGGCAGTTGACTTGTGAGCAGGAACCGCTAGCTCGGGTTCGAATTCATCAGAGTCGCTTTGGGCATCTGCCATTGGTCGTCTACTAGGTGACTTTGGCATAGCTGGAATGGGCTGGGTGGGCTTAGAATAAGGACGTCGAGGTGTACAGGAGCAAGAAGTATAAGAGCGATATCCAGAGTGGACTGAAAGGAGAAGTAGTAGGCGTCGTCCTCGGAGGATTGTGACGAGTGCGCTCTTGATATAGGACCATGCACCTTGACCGCGATCACGATCACGTCAACAGTGCTCCAGAACACATGGCCCACGCACGGCACTGATTGTTCACATTCGCAGCAGTGCCTTCGCTGTGACCGTGTACATCCTGTGAACATCGTCCACTGGCAAAGTGTCGACTCATCCCAGGTCATCGATAAAGTACCAGCTCCCACTCAATGCCATGAAAAGCTCGTTGATCGTGAATCGCGCATGAAGAAGCAGGCTGCATTCACGCTTCTCGATGATCTCCTGGTTCGTGAACCACCGCTAAGCCAGCAACGCGGCCCGGATCAAGGCTAGATCGCTGTAGATTTGGCATATCGGAGTAGGATTACTGTGTTGATTCGATAAATGCTCGATGCTCATCTGGTCAAGCACTGGATGATGTAGTGAGAGAAAGGCGTGAAGTCATCGTTGAAGTGCCTCTAGTCTTCACGTAGCGGGGTCGAGCTTCGCATTGAGTTCAGGTACAGCGCTGTGAAAGCAGGTCTACACGAGCAAACAGGAACTAAGTTAGGTCCTGGCTGCCCAACTTACCTTGAACGCCGGGCTAGCCGTCAGCGTTTGTTGAATGTGAAGTGTGTGCTGTGTACACGCAGATGTTCACGACATGATCACAGCAGGAATCCCGCGCGGCCAAAGCAGACTCTGACATCCTCGAACTCTCCCAAGTAGGCCAGTCGACTGTGTGGGGCTGCTCTTCTGACCAAGATGCGTGTGAACTCACAGCGAAAGGCACACACACTTTCGCACTCGAAGTACAGGAATCTCGTCCTTGCCCAAGCATCTCATGATGCCTGGCACTCGCGCACGACTTCTGTCCCCTACATAATCCGGTGGGGCAAGCAGATGCACTGAGTGATCATATTAGGCTTCTGCATGTCTCCCTGCACAGCTGTCGGCCCAGGATAGTGCACTCTACAGAGTGATTCTTGGAGTATAAGCGCGGGCATCACTGACTGCAGTGCGTCTGATCGCCAACCTCAGAGCTTTTGTCGAAACACAATCTTCTCTGCGAAGCATGCCTGTACAGTGGAACGAGCAGAACCTGAAGCGCCTTCTTCTCGCCGTATTTGCTGCAAGCAAAGTTGACGGCGGTGCAGTGGCCACAGCTTGGCAACAGCTTTATGGTAATCTCAGCAGCTTCGAGGCATGAAAAAGCCACTGATGAAAGCTAGGCTCTGACGGTGTGGAAGTCCCTACGAGGCTGGCAATCATAAAGCAGATCCGGAAGCTAAAGAAGTCTCTGGAGAAGCCCAGCCCAGATGGGCCATCGTCAAGCAAGATCAAAGGTACAGAGGATGGCAGGTTTGATGAGGAGGATCCGCTTCCAGGACCATCTCGCACTATGAGAGACGATTCGGAAGTTGTGGTTCCACCTTCGAGGCAGCATACACTGTCTGTCAAGCCTGAAGATCGTATGACAGCAAGTGCAGCAGCAGCAGCTCCGGACATGAAACGCGAAGATAAGGCTGCTGAGGCTGCGGGGCAGAGCAATGTCGACAAGTCTCCAGCGGCTGCCAGCGACGGGCCCCATCAGAATGTCAAGGTCGAAGAAGACGACAGGTACAAGCACGCTACAATCGTCATAGACGACAGCGATTCAGCGACTGAAGGAAGATTCGTCACTCCTCGGCCAGTTGGGACATCTCATTCCGCCGTCAAGAAGCCACAGCAGTCAGTACCCAAGCAGCACGAGAGTACAAGTGGCTCAGTGACTACCAGCACCACAGCACATAGGCCGGTTCAGCTTCAGTCTCCCAATATGCGCCCATGGCCTCAAAGCTTGAAGGGAACTACTGAGCGACGACAGGCTCAGCGCAATGGCAAAGCACGCGATGCTCAGCCCGAATCTGCAGGCGGAAAGAAGCGAAAGCTCGACGTGATCGATGAAGAAATTGGTACACCGAAGAGGCCAAAGGTCGCAGCTTTTGGAAGAGGACCTTGAAGCGATGCAACATTCTGCTTGTAATTCTCAATGTAAATCAGTCTTTGAAGTAAACTTCCAAGCAAGTCGTAGCGAGAATTCCGATATGCCTGATCCTGGAGCTGCAGCTCCGGTCGGTGCCCAGGATTCGGATCCGATCTCTGAATGATATGCGCTGTGTCTACGTCTTCTCACGACGCTGATAAGAAGCAGATAGCGTAGCAGGTGTAGCGTGGGGTGGGATCACCGATCAATCAGGAGAAAACGCCGCCGTGAGCGAGAGAAGTATAAAACATTCTCTTCCGTCGTAATTGTCATCGTTGGTGCTCCAGACTGCCCACCAAACAGCCTCCCAGTGTTTCATGCCCCTTCCTCTCCATTACTCTGAGGCACTATTGTACTCTTTCTCATACAATACCATGCCTGTGATTTGGGACCAAGATAATGATCAGCGATTGATCAAAGCCATCTGGCAGTCGGAGAGCAGAGACTTCAATGACATCGGATGTGTTTTCTTCGGTGAGTTGCTGTGTCCGACATCGATCCGAAAGCTGATGGAAACAAGGCCATCCGGTCAAAGTGAACAGTGCAGAATACCAGCAGATAAGACGTCGCATCTATAAGCTGGTCGGCAAAGGTGACTCTGTTAGTCCGAATGAGAGCTCTTCAAGGTCCCCAAAGGGGGTACAGAAGAAGAAACCAGCAGGCCGGCGCAGAAAGTCCAAGACCCCGTCGGATCAAGAGAGTGAGGGAGGATTCGATGAGGACATGATGTTTCCTGATGGCGAGGAGACCCCGAGTGGTGAGCTATGCCAGTAGTGATATACAGTGGATGCCCCTGACGTACTCTAGAGGCGGAGGAGCCGCTGTTCTCGACCCCTCCCCCACCAAGGTCTGCGAGGCTGAGAGCTTGCAGGCCGAAGATTTTGATTGAGCCTGATGACTCGGAGATCAGCGCCGAGGAGGCTTTTATCGATGAGAAGGAGCAGGATGTCATCGACGAAGGTGTTGCTGATCTGTGAAAGGCTGTTCGGTGGGGACCTGCGGGCGTTTTGGAAAAGTCTACAGACTGTCCGTGATCGTGAATTGTATCGTAGTGGCTTAGGTTTCGCGTAAGACATCTGTTGTCTACTGAGAACGATTGCCCACAAAGTGTCAGTGAGACATATGATACGTGATAGGCGCCATGCCTGCAATGCAGAGCAGGGGCGAAGTCCCAGCTAGTGGAAGGTTAGCGAGCATATAAAGGCGTGCTCCCGTACCCAGGACCTTCTGACCAGCTATTCCTTTGCTCCCACTTCAACGCGCAAGATATGCCTTTCACGTGGGACTCATCTATGGACCAACGCCTGCTGCTGGCAATCTTCAGATCTGATGGCAAGAACTACACGTCCATAGCACGCAAATGGTCCCAGCTTTACAGTGGGACCACATCCTCATACGAGCAGAGCAAGAGCTGACCGCACAAGAAGATGACTGTCCGAAACCAGATGGGCGTGCGATCAGGCACAGGATCGATTCACTGGCCAAGGCTCTTGATCTGCCGGCTTCGAAGCCACCACGTACCGCTCAATTCGTCGGGAAGACCAGCACACAGTGAGCTGAGGTCACAAGCTGAACGTGTCATTCGTAGGTATAAAGGCCGTGTCCCATTCTGCGAGTGAACCGTGCGTTGACAACAGCTGTAGTGCCTTCGATGGCATTCAAGTCTCTTACACAGCTCGAGCTGTGACACTCCATTTGTAGGATATCCGAAGTCAAATGGCGATACACTTCGGAGTTCGAGTTGTCCGTCTAGTGAAGTGTCTCTTCGTGTGGATGATCAAGACGCTGTGTTCCGCTGTTGTCTGGAATGGCGCTGTTGGGAAGCAGCAGGGAGTTCATCTCGAAAGGAGCATTGCGACATCGGCGGGTGCCAAAATGCCCCACTCCTCCTCACTTGCCTAGACTCACTTCACTTCTTTGACATGCTATTCATCTTGTTGATGTGTACTAGGTATGAATCAAGGTGTGATTATTTGTAGGCGCATACATTACGATAGCACGACTGCGAAGCACAGCGCGAAATAAAGCTCTCTACCAAATGCTTGCCGCAATCGGAGTAAGTGAGGTGAGGTGATATGACCACAATTGCTCAGCTCTCCACCCGAGCAACAGTCTTTCATACATCCCGTTCTGCATTCGTCTACTTCGCATACCATAATCACAACACGACATCCCCAAAACATGGCACGAACAAACCCCACCCCAGAAGAAACCTCTACCCTCTTCACCACCATCGAGCAGTCCTTCCCCTCCAGCACCCTTGGCGCCGACAAATGGTACATCCTTACACTCTCCTCCCTCTGCGCCGGCGGACACCCAGGCAAAGCTGTAGATCTCTACCAGAACCTCATCTCCAGACCAGAATTCTCCACTTCCGAGCAGAGACAAAACCTGATCAAACGCCTACGGGAAACCCTGGTCAAATTGGTGCCTATCATAGGAGTTGTGAAGCCTCTTGAAGCAGTGTTTTGTATTGCAGAAATCGAAAGACCTGAGGATCGGGATTATAGTTTCTCGAGGTGTGTATCTCATCTACTACTCTTTTCAATTTGCCTCCGCTCCACTCTACACCACATCGCCATAGCCACGAGCCCGCATCACACCTCACATCTAACACATCGTTTCCAATGAGCAGAGAACAATGGTCCTCCGGCCCCGCCAACGCCCAACGAGGCCGCGCCTGGCTCGATCAAATTTACAAGCACAACCACACCGCAACAGAAAACACGCTCGCCTGCCACAAAGACTTCGAATGGCTCTCGCGAGAAATTACATATGGCCTTTTCTTGTCGGATCATACCATTCTTGGGCCGGTATGCTACCCCTCGTTCTCCCCGTAGGATCGAGCCAAGTGCCTCATCGCCTTCTGTCTGCTATGCTGACTGTCGGACTAGGTGGAAACGCAACTCATCACACTCAGCGGAATAGCGCTGCAGAACCTGCCTCGTGAGACGGGGTGGCATCTTCGTGGGACGAGACGCATAGGTGTTTCCAGCGAGGACGTAGAGAAAACCCAGCAGTGTATTGAGAAAGTTGCTGGTTACTGCGGGCTTGTGTTGGATCGCATCCCGCGAGTCAAGGATATTGAGCATGAAGTCGCATTTGACTGAGAATTGAGAGTTAGAGAAGACGCGGCAGACAGTCTACATCGATGAAGCGTGCATAGATGTTTGTAGAGAACATGGTCTAGTGCCTGCAGCAGATATTCATAAGTGTCACTACATCGAACTCGAGCTTGATCGTCGTTCTCAGATGAACAGAATGTGTTTTTAACACGGCTCACGTCCTCGACTAACATTGTCGCTTCGCCGCCAAAGTGCTTCTAGGCCCGATGATTCAGTAGGCGTACGCTCGGCAAAGCTAACTGTGGCACGTCGAGCATCATCTCAGTCTCAATCAGACTGGCCCATATCGCGTATAGACGCAATGTCCAGATCTGCAGGAATCGCATTTCCTCGAGCTGTATCATGATTCGATGTGGCACTATCGCCCTCCAGAATATTACTCATGGTAGTATCCAAGCTTATCGCCACAGTAGCCGCGTCTGTACTAGGCGGGGTAGGCGTCGGAGTTGGCTGTGGCCTTGTGATTTGTGAGAGTATCGCAAACCGCGGCCGAGGAAAATGCTCATTACGAATGGCTTGCAGCCGCTGAGCGAGTTCTGCCTCTGAGCTCTGTTGCCGAATGGCCTCTCGCGCAGCAGCCGTTGCAGGGTCCAGCGCAGAATGCTGAATGGCTAGAGCCATTTCTTCTTCAGTCATCTCCGGTGTAGGCTGTCGCGTAGGGGGCAGGAGGATGTTCGCTGAGATCTGTCTCTCGTTCTCCAGTGTGTCCTTCAGCCAGTGCCATGTATCGGTGAAGTACATACCAGCACGCGTGGGACTCGATATCTTATCGAAGCCACGCCGTACGGCCTTGAGCTTGTTGATGTTATAGCTTAACATTTGCAATCGTAAGCAGTAGCCTCCACAATGCTCGGACGCACATTTTGAGCATGATACTGTGGAATCAAAGCACTGAGGTCGGAGTTCTTCCACGACTGTAGCCTCCAGTCTCCGTTTCAGGCATTGCAGAAGAGCATCATCGGCAAGGCGTAACCATGTTCCGAGGCGAGCACATCGACTATGACAAAGCCTCTCCGAGCCGTGTTCGCGTACATCCAGCGCTGCGAAGATATGAGTGCAAAGATCGTACATGATGTACGAGATTCGATCGGCCACTGCGATTGTTGCCTTCGAGTGAGCGACCTCGGCGACTGACATGCTCTTGTTACGAGAAGGCCGATCGAATCGCATGAACAGATCAACTGGATGTTCACACATTGGAGTATCATTCGTCTGCGCTTCTTTCGTCTTGAAGGCGGGGAGACCCAGATCCGAAAGGCTAGGCAGCTTCGCTATAGCTTTGCTGCCTGCAGTGGGAGGCGTAACGCTCAACAGAGAGGGTAATCTGCGGACCGAGGACGGACTACTTTCAGCCGTGCTCTGAGATTTGTCTGTGTCAGTCTTCCTTTCGATCGCATGATCGTAGAGTTTGCGCAGATCCATGCAAGCGTTGGCGAATGCAAGCATTGCTTTATGATAAAGAAGTGATCCAGATCCGGCTGCCTTTGCGCGATCAGCGTGTTCACGTAATGCAAGCGAGGCACAATTTGCAGCCTGTAGCTGCCGCATAAAAGTCTTGGTAATCGTCGCTTCGATGGTGTCCAGGTCTAGATCACCAGCATCTCGATGTCTGGCAGCTTCATACGGCGTGCGATAGCCTTTGATGTCTTGCAACGAGTCGTAAGCCGGTGGTAGTCCTAAATGGTCTCGTTCACGCTCTTCCAGTTCCTGTGGCATGTTAGTGAACAGAACGCGAAGAGAGGGACGAAAGTTGAATCATCACCTACCTCAATGTTGATACGCTGTAGCTCCGTCAAGTCTCCCTCGTACGTCTTCGAGAGCGCATTGGCATGTTCCATAACAGTGTTCATGTGCTGAATCTGCATGAAGGCAGTAGTCTCCCGCTGTTGTGCGAGCTGCTTTTGCTTCACCGCTTGAGCCAGAGCATCCTGTGTCCGAGCCTGCTCCTTGGTCAAAGCAGTCCGGTGGTCCTCCTCGAGTTTCTCGATATTCTTTTCGTGGTCTCCCTTGAGAAAAGTGATGAGGCGGTGCAAGCTGATCTTCTCTTTCTCGTGGTCACGAGTAGCCTGTTCCCGGGCAATGATATGGCGGAAAAGGAGATCTTGCCGAAGCTCCGATTCCTTGCGCTCATAACTCGTCCTCGCATGGACAAGCTCTTGCCGGAGTGAAGCAAGTTCGGCATCTTTCATATCAAGGGCGTCTTCTGCCGCTCGATATGCCTACAGAGAGTCAATACAACCGCTCAAGCTGCACACGTAGGCGCCTCCACAAACCTTATTGAGCATCTTCACGTCTTCAGCACCTTCCCATATATTTTCGTGTCTTTCGACACTCAATCTACGCCTCTTGCTGCTCCGTGGCCCATCGTAATCGTTCCGACCAGGTCTGGAAGCCTCGGAGCTATCGGCACTTGGCCGTGATCGCATCTGCGCATACTGCTGTACTTGTGCTATCGAGGGTTCATCTTCGTGCATTCGAGCTTTGCCATGCTTCACATCAGTCGAAATGGATGGCTTGGGCACATACGGCTGTCTAGAGTGGCTGGGCAGAGTCGAGAGGGGCATATCGTCGACATCGATGGTTTGGTGCAGCTGCTGGCTCAGAGGCCGGCCCGCATTTGCTGGATTCATTGCAGGAGATGGTAGCTCTTCAAGTCTGTCTTTCCCATCCAAACATACTGGAGTCTGCTTGCACTTCCTGATCTTCATGTCGGTGAGTGAGGAGAGAGCTCGAATATGAGCTTATGCAGGAACAAATGCACATCGGCCGCTTCACGTGCTGCTCATTCGGTGATCATCTCATGTGGTGCATGCGTGTGCTTGCGAGGGGAAGTGCCACGGGTAGGGCCTCAGCAAATTCTGCATCGTCAGTCCGCTCAACAGGCGTGGGAAAGCAAGAGCGATAGTAGTGCCTGCACCTTGTTGGCGGCAGGAGGCAGGGAGCACAGCACACAGACGTCGACGTGAGTGGGCGCGGGAAGTGACGAAGGCATCCGCCGATCTCCTGCCTAGTCTCAATTTCCATCGATATAGTATGCCGTACAACGCGTCCAGGAACGCGTCCACTTTCACTCAGTGGCCACAAGCTGCACATATCCCCAACATGTCACTAGAAGACGGTCATCGCATTGATGCCATCACCACAGAAGTCTTTGCCGGCCTACTCGAACACTACCCGCATGTTGTGCCAGCCAGAGCATCCGAGTATGAGTTCCGCAGGTATACACAAATACCTCAGACCATAGCAGCACGCAAGGTGAAGGACGAGGCTCAGCTAGGCAAGACTGAAGTGGTCGTTTTGGTCGACTGGAAGCTGGCTCATGGCACATTTCGGCCCAAACTCAAGCAGCTCGTACAGTCGAATCCTCCAGACGTTGTTGAAAAGACGACTGCAGCTGCCTTCGCCTCTTTTGATGGCAGCCCGGAGAACGTCAAGTCATCTCTGGCGGAGCTATCCACTCTCAAAGGAATTGGACCAGCAACAGCTAGCTTGTTGCTAAGTGTCGCATTTCCAGATCAGGTGCCATTCTTCTCCGACGAGCTGTTCCGCTGGGCTTTCTGGGAGGAGGGCAAAGGCAAAGGCTGGGACAGGTCGATCAAATACACACCCAAGGAGTATCTTGAGCTATATAGCAAAGTTCAAGAAGTGCGCAACAAGCACGGTTGGCCTGCTGCTAACATCGAGAAGACTGCCTTCGTGCTTGGTGTACGATGTACAGAGAAAGGCAGAAGTGCTAGGGCGAGCGAGGTGACTGTGGTCGGCCAAGCTTCAGACCGTGCAACTATCCTCGAGAAGATGGCCAAGAAACGTGCTGGCGTTGATATCGATGAAACGACTCCACCTCCAACGAAAAAGGCAAAGCAGTCATCTGCTTCGAAAACGCCCAGTGGAGACAAGAAGGAGAAGAAGCCAGCAGGTACAGCCAAAGCCGGAAGAGTAAGAAGCACTGGCACTCGCTCATCATCAAGGTTGAAAGGCAAAGCTTCGTGAGTACGTGCGACTGCTTCGTTATGCATCCCACGGAAGAAGTGGCCTGTAGATCAGGCTTGCGACGTCAAACTGTAGCTTCAAGCGACCGACTTCGGCCAAGCAACTTCGAAGCTACTCAATTCGGACACGAACAAGTCTCGACAGCACTATCGGTGGCGCATCGATTCTGATGCGTACGAAACCTGGCAGGCGAGATGACAACCAAGACAATCGCTACTTGGGCGACGGGTCTCGGACCTCATGCTATACCTCAAACGGTTCGACAAGCAGCGTCCAGATCGCTTTACAACTACATTGGCTGTGCCGTTGGCGGTTGCAATCACCTTACAGTGTCTAAAGTCAAGGATAGTCTGTCAGACTTCTTTGGCAAGCCTACGAGTACTGTTTTCGGCAATCGTGAATCACTAAGAACAGATTCACAACACGCTGCACTCCTCAATGGCATCGCCTCTCACGTTCACGACTACGATGATACACATCTTTCGACCATAATACATCCGACAGGCCCAGTCGCATCTGCTGCTCTGGCCTACGCCGAACGATGCGAAAGTCCAATCACAGGCTCGGACCTGATTACAGCATTGATCATCGGCATCGAAACATCCTGCAAACTGGGCCTTGCAGTCTGGCCTTCGCATTATGACATTGGCTGGCACATCACCTCGTCAACAGGCTCAATCGGCGCCGCAGTCGCCGTTGCGAAGCTCATGGAGCTTACGGAAAATCAGACTGCTCACGCAATTGGAATCGCCGCCACTCAAGTCACCGGCCTACGTGAGATGTTTGGCTCCGACACCAAAGCCTTCCACGTTGGTCGTGCTGCCCAGAATGGTCTCCTCGCAGCTCAGCTTGCCAGCAAAGGCTTCACGTCCAGTGAGTCCGCGCTGGAAGCGAACCGCGGATGGGCGAATGTAGTGATTGGCTCTTCGGAGCACAAGCCACAACTCGATAGGTTCTGCACTTTGGAAAGTCCAGATGGTCTGGGCCAGACATGGGAGATTGAGAAGAATGCATTCAAGCCCTTTCCGTGCGGCATTGTGTGTCATCCTGCGATCGATGCTGCTATACAGCTTCATCACGACTTTCAGGCAAGAAATGTCAACATCGAAGACATACAGAGTGTCGACATCAAAGTCCATCCTCTCGTGCTCGAACTCACCTCAAAACGCACACCAAAAGACGGACTGGAAGGCAAATTCTCTGTCTTCCACGGAGCAGCTGTTGGTCTGCTCTTTGGCAAAGCTGGTCCTGCACAATACGACGACGCTCTTGTGACGAGCGCCCAAGTCATCACTCTGAGAGACAGGGTCAACGCGCGCATCGGCGAGGACATAAAGCCAGATGAGGCTTACATGACTGTACGTCTGAGAAACGGGAAAATACTGGACAAGCACGTAGAGCACGCTGTTGGCTCACTGGAGAAGCCGATGACAGACTCTGACCTCAGCGATAAGTTTCTAGATCAATGTGGTCTGGTGCTTAGGAGAGAGGCTGCAGGCGAGGCCAGTGCGCTGGCCTGGGGATTGGGAGAAGCGGACGATGTCGGAGAGATCTTGAGACGTCTATGACGGGGTATGTATATGCGGATCGACGCACAAGTATTTGCACACCAAAGCCTAGCTGCCTTGTGCCTGATAGTCCTTGATCAAGTTATCCCAAAACACCCAATCCATATTGTCATTATCCAGCAAATCGCCAAAATCAAAACCGAAATTCGGTGACTGGTCCACCTCGACAGCGTTATCGTTCTCAGCAGGAGCTGACACATCACTCTTGGGCTCGCCGGGCACTCTAACATCATTGCTATGGCCTGCGTTGTGCTTCTTGCGATACTGATAACTCTTCGAAGCCCGGAAAGCAGCAATAAATTCTGGCTCAGGCGTGCTCGCAGAAGGTGGATTGGCATCCCACGCCTTGAGCGTCAAGCGACCGATGGCGACCTGAAGTGGCTGCTTCAGCTTGAGTGTTTCGTCGTGGTTAGTATATATGGCCTGCACTTTCTCCCATAGGTTATCTGTTTCTGATCGTGATAGTGAATTACGCTGTGGAAGAGCAGATAGGACTGATATCAGAGAGTCCCATGTTCCCTGCTTTTCTGTCAGTGCGCGACATTCGGATAGATTGGGGAAGGAGCGACTGACCCATGCGAAGAAAGGTCGAATGTACCACATATACTTCTTCAAATTTGAATGTGAATGTGCTGCGGCATCTGTGTCTAAGATCTTCACTGATAGCTGCAAACGCTCACGCTGGTGTTCTTCTGTATCTGGTCTGTCGTTGAGTCTTGGTAATCGAATCCGGAGCCGCATGGCATTGAGCGCTGACCTTGTAGCAAGGTTGGTAAGCAAATGGAGTGGGTTAGCAAATTCACAGTATCGCAGGTACATGTCTTCGACTTCGTCTTCGGTCTTCGCAATCATGCGATGGACAGCTTCGTCATCCTTGAACTGCTTGGATGCATTGAAAGACCTTCCAATGTATGCTCGTGCGAGGCAGAAGACCATCTCTGTTGCACCTTTGTGAGCGACGGGTTGCGTTGTCATGGACGGCCATAGCTCGCTGTCATTCACACTTGTAGGCGGAAGTGTGTCAAATTGATCTGGCAAGAGACCAATGCCTACACCTGACTCTCTACTAGCCATGCCATCGAGGGGTATGATCTGGTAGAACAGCCTGCGTCGCATTTGCACTTCAAAGGGAGGCAGGGCTGCCGCCTCGCCGTCTCTGTGAAGGCCCATGCGCTGTGCGATGCGGACTGCGACGCCTGTCAGGATCCAGAAGGTAGGCGGGTCATAGTGCGAACGGCAGGAGAGGAGAAACAGCACATACGCCTGCATGATCATCATCTCCGCGGTCTTGAGGAAGCCTGCAGTCACTAAGGCCTGCCGGACGCAAAAGTGATACCTCTGCAGTAGAGTCGACCGAGATGCTCCGAACTGGATCATGCATTCGGCGTCCTCCAGTGACAAGATGGCAAAGTGGTAGACTGCAAACAGTAGACATTCCTCGGCTTTGGTGGCCACTGCTGGATTCGATGAACATCTGGCCAGCATGTCGGAGACAGTAGGAACATGAAGTATCTTGCAGAGCGGTTCCACGTTCTCAACGTGCGCACGCCACAGTAAGCGTGCATGTGCGTGGCTTGGATGGTACTGGAGAAGGCTCTGAGCAGGACCAGTCAATGCCATTGAGAACGGATCTCCAGCATGACCAGTAATGGCAGCCGGCGCAGATGAGTGAACATCCTCTTCGTCGGGTGTCTGATGAACTTTCTCTTCTCCAATGTTGTCCCAGAGGTTACTACTCATGTAGCGGTATTGCCCAGCTTCAGACACGAACCTGCCACTGTCAGAGGTTGCGCTCTGGCCTAGCCGAAAAGTGACAGGCGGCTGGACCCGACCGACATCAGAGGTAAGCGTAACGTTAGGCGCCAACGCAACGGGGAGTAAGTTATTCTCCTTCAGTATCCGCTCGTATTTAGCTAGTTGCTGAAGAGTCTCCTCGTCCGCGTGGCGCTTACGCTTGCGAGGAGCTGGTGACTGATAGAAGCAATCAAGGTCGCTTTTGCGGCAGCTCGAACACTTTGGGATAGACTTGTCGCAGCGGACTTTCCTTCTGGCACAGACTTGGCACGTGTATATGGCATCGACGTGCTGTGGCCAGACTCTGAGCTAGTCATGCCGGACGGGTACAACGACCTCAGCAATGGTTGACCGGCCGCGTGCGGAGGCAGAACGGTGGACCAGCGTCACGATCTCCTCTCAAGCATTCTGGAGGCGAATATCATCGTGGAAAGATGTCACATCGTGAGTGCTCAGTAATGACCACATGTGAAAGCGGTTTGGCGCAGCCGACGATATTGTCGGAGTGTTGTTGCTGCTGTCATGGTTCGATGGCCAATGTGAGTGGAAAACTAACACAGCCGTCCCAACACTTTTTGCATCGGTGGCATGGGACGGGCTGTTAAGGGCGCGTTCAGGAGACGGACGGTTCGCGAACATGCAATCAACAATGGCATTCCACGGAACCCACGACCCGATCACAAGGGAACACGATGCTACAGGAAAGCCTCAAGAGCGTGCACCGAGGGCAAACGCCTCTCCTGAGGTATACTCATTGAGGAGATGAGGCCGATGTCCAGCAGCCACCGCGGAACAATCTCGCTATTCGCACCGCAGAGGAATTGAGACAGACCTTAAACTCCGCAGTAACTGGTGAGAAGCGTTGAAGAACTCGGCCGTTTGAACGATATTGTGGCTGCTCATGGCTCCGCAAAGCTCTCAGTCTGGACCTTGCTGGTTACACGAGCGACCTGCACAATGACGGCGAATTTTCTGTCTGAAGCCATGTAAGCTTATCTGGCGTACATGAGCAATCCCGTCAGCGGCGAGCACATATCAGCTTACAAAGCATTTGTACAACGTTGTGTCAGGCCAACATGGCATGGTATCGGTTGGAATTGCTGTTCCTCCATCCGCAGGAATATCAAGTGAGCCGTCGCGGTGGCAAACTGCAGTGCATCGTGATAAAGTATCATACTATGATGCTGATGCTCGCGGAGGCTATGAAGGATGTGCTGGCGCACTGGATGGAAAGTCACTTCATGGCATATCGCTACATGCATTTCTCAAGTATTGATGTGGATTTCTAGACGGCTCGGCTCAATGTCGCTAGATCACCGGCCATGCTTCTTGCTACACTCTTCACCATCGAATGAGCGGAAGTGCTCTCGCATTTCAACTTCTCTCTGCCCGGCTGGAGTTGTTTTGCCGGCCTGCGATTGTTCCTACCGTCAGTCGGTGGAGGTATCTGTCGCTCCACGTCGATGGCGCCTGTCAAGCTACTCCAGTGTGCATTGTTAGCCCGCGATCGAGAGATCGTAGTACTGGACGGAGTGAACAGCGCTGTTGTGTAACAGAGACGCTGTCCGGCTGGCATTGCCGACGAGCACAACATGTTATTTCCACTGCACTGTCACTCACTGAAATTTCGGTGTGGTCACACATACAGGTTTGCGTTCGTGCTTGGTCTTAGCGAAGGCTCGGATGCGATTGGGAACTCCTCAATGCTATTCCGTTCGGCTATTGTCGGGGCTGAGCATTCTTCCTTCATGCGGCACGATCCCACTCGACCAGTGCGTCACCTGGGACGCATTGAGCGTGTTGCGACCTCAAGTCCGGCAATCGAATGCAGCTTGCTGTTTTTGTAACGCGAGAAGCTGAGCTTAGCTCGGCTTCGCGCTCTCTGACAACTATTACAGATCCAGCAAATGCGGAGGCTGAATCCCTGATGAATATCATGCGACTAAGCTCCTCGACAAGGTCCGGCTCACTAAGTAGCACTGCACGGTGGGCGGCACGGTGCATCACGGGGAGCTGTCGGAGCGTCTGTAACTACATGCTCAAATGGTTGGTTGTTGCTAATTTGCATGCATGCTGCAAGCCTCATGCAACCTAGATGGGTGGCATGTCGGAACCTGAGATCGGGACGGTGTTTTGACCCACGCCACATCTACTTTGCGACATAGTATGTGCAGTGGCGTGGCCAACGGAGTCCGCGATGGTCAACGACCAGGACTAAAACAGAGACTTCCGCTCCAGCGAAGACCGCCAATTGCAAAGACGTCCCTCGCTTTCCACGCTGTGCACGAAGGACGGCACAATGTGGGGATGCCAGAGGGTCTAGTAACTTGACAGATGGCAGGAACGGCTGGTGGCATCAGCCTCTTCCAGCATGGTGAACATGATTGACAGACGGCGATCTCGCCACGAGCCGACGTACGTTCACCACCTGCCTCACGTGGATGAAACAGACTGTAACACCAAATCTTTGCTTGCTTGCAGCCGACTACATATGCAAAGCAATCTATCTGGCATGATCTCTGCAGCGTCAAGCTGTGACAAATGAAGATCACTACGACGCAAGCCAAGAGATGCACTGTGAGCTCTCAGGTTTTGACGAGAGCAGAAGCAGTCATCAAAGAGAACGCTCTTGGACTTGACAGTAGTGGTAGTAAGGCCACAGACTTTCGGGTGCTGCCATAGCGCTTCGCGTGGACGCCGGGGCCTGCAGTGGCGCCGTCAAGCTCTGGAGACTACTGCATAACATTGTGGTTGCATCACCGGGCCTCTTGCGATCCCAAAGATCTGGCAGCGAGCCCCTCGCATTGGCTGACGATCTCGCCAGGTGAAGAATCTCACCTGCAGGATTATGTTAAGTGGCTCTATTTGACAAATACGCCATCCTGCAGCTCCACCCTCGCTAGAGCTGAGAGATTAGCTCAAGGGTGCGGGAGGGGCGCACATCACCCGCCGTGTCGATTTGCTTCAATGGCTTGACGCTTGCTGGGGAGCCTCCAGGGCCGATGGCTGGCTTCCTTCTCGCCCGTGAACGGGACGATCTAATTGACTTCTCACAGACGACATAGTGCCTTCGCAGCGCATGCAATACAGCTTAGCCTTCATGTAAGTCACCTCTTCTGTGCGTCAAAGAGAGAAAGTCCGCGATACCCGTAATCCTGCTGTTTCGCGCATGGCAGTAGCAGCGGTGTTGCGGAGCATGACCAGCATGTGTGTGCCTTGCCTGAAGATGGGGCAATCGCCGAGCATTGATGTCGATCACAACCAGCAACCAAGCCACAATCTTCCAATATACCACGCTGTATGGCATATCCCTGACCACTCAGCATGCCCTTTTGCGTCTGTTTGGGGTTGCGAACCAGGCATGTGGTGCGCAATGCAGGTACAGACCTGCCTCAGCGGCGGTACTGAATGATGAGACGGATCCCCTGTGGCAGATCCGAGCTCAGCGACAATTCTTGCTGCAGAGGTTCAGTTGTTTTCATTTTGCCGAGCGCGGCCATCGCGACCGTGGTCCACAGATGCATGCAGTACCTGCTTGGCTGCTGCTGAGCCGAATATGCAGCAGTACTGTTGTTCCCCTCCTGCATTTTCAGGCATGACAACCTATTGGCAGATCCTGGTGGATATGGATCTCGTGCATAGGTTCTTCCAGATTCCCGGTTGCCATTGCAGAGAGTCACCAAACACCAATGCAGCATTGTCTGGGTACTTCAGTGCAGGTCACAAAGCCGCCACGACTGGATCCATACTCAGGATTTTGTTTAGCCGTTCCTGGTTGCTGTCTGCTCAAGACAGCCTCGCAAGGCCGGGTCACTGTTCCAATGCGAGTACTGTCCTCGAGCACTCCATATAGATACTAAAGCCGTTCCATCGTCGACTTCCCTTGGACATCACGACTGTTTCAACTCAAATTTCCCATACCACTACACTTCCGGCTTGTTTCGGTACGCTGTCTTCGGAGAATAATCCCATCGAAAGCAACATACTTGGTACAATCAGTACGCGGTCACACTCGTTCATCATGACTGCTATGATGGAGCCACAATTCCACGCCGTCAAGCGCAGCTACCATCAGATGCTCGATCATGTCGATACTAATCTTGCATTTGATGGAGTGTCTGTCGCATACCACGAGATGTCGAGAGGCGGCTACTACACACCACCACCACCTGCACCCCACCATACTCTCTTCAGCAGCAATCCGTTCCCGTCATCATCACCAGATGTCGGTTATGTCGAAGAAGGATACCTACCCTCGGAGCCAATGTACTCATTTTCTGGCAACCCAAACCGCTCAATGTCCGAAAGCTACCCCCACGATGCAACTCATTCTTTCGGCAGCGCGAGTAGCACTTCGTCGTCGTGCAATGTATCATTAGGCCCATCTACGCCTCCTCCACAACAGTATCATTCAACTATGACGAAGTTGTCGGCTGTGCCTATCACGCCTAGCCACGTGCAACCGAGACAAAAAGCAAAGCGAACAGCTACAGTGAGTACAACCAGTCCCTGTCACCGTTGCATCTCTAACAACGACAGGCTTGCGAGGAGTGCCGTAAACGGAAGCAGAAATGCGATGGTGAGCAAAACTGCCAATCCTGCAAGGACCAAAAACTTGAGTGCAAGTATCGTGAGGTATTGCCTACAAAGTATGTCCAAGCCTACCGGGACTCTCATGTATGCATACTGACTTGCGTCCAGGAAGGACAACTCGATGGAGAGACTGGTCAGCCTCGTCGAGATGTGTAAGCAGTCGATGGAGGCCCTAAACCAACGCCTCGACCTGATGAGCACAACGTTGCAATCGATCGAGAAACGCCTCACACGTTGCCATCAGTGTGCCGGAACGGTAGAGCTTGAGACGGGCAATTGCAACAGCTGCAACAACCAGGTTCCTTGCAGATTATAGATGGTGGGCGGGACAAACACCGTGCACTCTGCTGAATGCAACTGATCAGACCACAGAATCATGATCATGTCAAACCTGTAGATGATGAGATGGCTTATGTGCGCCGTTGGGATGAATTCATTTGCTTGAGAAAATATGTACTTGATACCCCGGATATGGAGGGTTGCTGGCTATCACTTTGGTAGATTGTACCTGTAATCGTATTTCGATTCGATTTGAGACGTTCTGTTCGAGCTTGCTTGTCACCATAGAAAAGCACTTCAATATCGATAGATGTCGCAAGACAGTACTTACGCCGCGATCTCAGATGCTGCAACATAACAGTGCGCGACAAATCGAAAGCTGTGGCATCGAAGACTGTACAAACGCCAGCAAGGGCGCTTTTCGACGATGACCAGAGAGAAGACAGTCCGAGCAGGCTTCCAAGCAGTGGTTCGATGAGCGCGTGCCAGCACGATGCTGCAAAAGCAAAGCAGAGTGCAACGCAGCAGCCACCTGCCGAATGCCAATGTCTCGCTCGCTACCTGCAGACTGCAGTCAGTACCCTCCGGAAGGAGCACGATCAACGCATGGCTCTTGGTCTCTTCTCATCGCTTTCGCCCATCACATTCTCGCATGTGCATCCGATTCTGCCGATCAATGACAAACAGCCACAATTCCAGAGATCTCGACAGACAGCTATGGTGGATATCTGGTCGGCCTCCCTAGACCTCGTTGGGTCAGGTACGCTCTTGTGCAGGAGCGAGACTATGCTCAGCGTGGGAATCTCCGGGTATCTTCCTGTGGCTAAGCGATGCGCCACTGGTTCCGATACTATACGTGCTCGTATTGGGGCTCTAGGCGATGCTGGTGACGATCTTGCTGAACTTGGTCGGGATATTCCTAAAAGAGCAGAGTACTATTTCAGCTATAGCATCACTTCTACACCGTCGGTGTTGTAGAAAAGCAAGACTTCAATGCTATTTGCTGGAGTGTGGCCGGGAAGCGGAGTGTCTGCCGCAAAGCCTTTGGTCAAAAATGGGCTGAGTACAAGATACCTATGGCTTTCTCACACGAAGCCCCTCGGACGCCTTTCAGAAATGGGGATGACGACCATGATGGAGAGTGAGGACTAGTGATCCTGTGAAGAAATTCGGTGCACTATCTACGAAGTGTTCTTGGTCTTGGGAATTCTCCGATGTGGTTCTCTCCACAGCTCTCCACCATCCCGAGATGTCTCGGTTCCGACGATCTGGAAAATCTTGCCTTTTTGGTCCAATGCGTTTGGAAGGACACTAACACCCACTACTGCTGCGAAGATGCTCGTGCTTGGAATCGCGCAGTTGTAGTAGTGAGTCCTAATGCTTCTCATAGCTGGAAAGCCGTGAATTTGTCATTAACAGCGCTGCTGTAGCCAAGTGGGACGAGCGACGCAACCAGATACGGCGGCAATATGGAGCACTATCCCAGTCATCAGCATTCAATTTGGCTTGGAGACGATCTTCTTGTCATGTTCGAAGACGCTTCGGGTAATGCAAGACCTGCTTCTGGCCTCTTGGTGATGGACGAAGAGAAGAGAAGTTGGAAGAATGGCAACGAATGGTATCGGCCTCTTTGCGCGCAGACGGCGAGGGCGTTCGTCACAGCGGCTAGTTAGCGAGTTCCTCAGCAGTCTGCACTTCTGCTCGCGACGATGCGAGACCTCTTCACAGGCGTACATCCGCAGATTTGCGATGTAACACTGACAGTGGTCTCATCTTGCGGCCACTAATGGCTGTCAACAGGACCGCTGCGCCCGTCCGCTCCCGAGAGCATCTGACACAAGTCATAACAAGAACTTGACGATGCTGAATATGAACACCATGAAGGATGTTGATCGTGCTCGGACAATAAAAATTGTGAAGCCACTCAACACCCTGTCCGTATCCTGCAGCAGTTGCCGACAGTTGTCTGAGACCTGTCAGAATCGGTCTGTATCGGGCAAAGGCATACATGGTATCAAAAGTAGTCGTTGAAGACCTTTCTCGAGACCTGATTGAGATCTTGGGCACACAGTACGACATCGATCCAAGATTCTTCCGCCACCTTATCAATGATCATCTGTACTATAACACCAGAGATCCTTGGGCTGAGCTACCGCCACTCCTGTCGGAGATGGCTACATGGGACTTCATGACATTCAGCTTCCTACGTGCACGCCACTACCATGATGAAGCCTCTTGGAACGAGGTGGAGCGTCAAAGCGGCATGTTTAATGTGCTCCGTCGATTGGACAGTGACCGCTGCCGTGTCCGCCTGCATCGCTGGGACTCGCCAAGCGCCGGCGTCGCTCTGGCGCGCTCCAAAGTCGCTATGTGGTCACCACAATCAAGTGAGGCCAGCCCCAGGATTGTTGTGATACTTGTCGATCCAACGACAACGACGGGAGAACAGGTCTGGGCAGGCCTGGGAGAAGGATACGGTCCTCTGTCCATGCATGATGTATCTCTGCCGAAAAGGACACGTATGTCGAGCTTTCGCTGTTCGACAAAGTTGTCGGTGCGAGTACTCACTTCACGCCTGATGATCTTAGACGCATTGCGCATGACACACGCTTCGCTGGCGCTCCAATGATCAATATTGTGCTCCGAGAATGGCTTCGTGTCACTCAATACATGGACACGGTGCTCGGGAATCTCTTGTGGGAGTTTGAGAAGCCTCACTGGGGCGAACACGCGCCAGAGCTGGACCACTCTATGAAGAAGCTAAGCCCTTGGCAGCGCAATATCCTTAACTACCGCGGCATGGTTGACTCTTCGTTGTCGTGCCTCTCTGCTTCGCCGCATTTCGACTCTTCGAGACCTCACGACCAATTCCGCAAGGCACTGCAACCTGACTTTGAACGGGCGGCGAAACGACTGCAACCAATCCAGCATCACATTGAGACCATGGCCGATGGTCTTAGCTCGATGACTGCTATAGAGGATGCTCGCAGAGCCACACTGGCGGCGGAGCAAAGCATTGGCCTAACATTTCTCTCTATCCTGGCCCCGATATTTCTGCCACTCAACTTCGTGACAAGTTTTTTCAGCATGTCTTCCGACCTCTCCCTGTCGAACAGTACCTTCGGGCTATTCTTCGTTCTTGGAATGCCTCTTACGCTTGCGACGGTGTTTATCGTTGGGCGTTCGCAAGACAGTGTCGGGACGTGGCTGCGAGAGAGCCGCAGAGCAGTGTGGAAATGGATTTCCTGGAACCGTGTAGTTGACTCTAAGAGCAGGGCGAGGACAATAGGCCAATCGAGAACCGTGAACAGCAACAGATTCAAGAACATACCGTGCAGATCAGGCCTGGTGCAACAAGATACAACCAATATATCACCACTGCCGCGAAGCACAGCGAGCCACCCGGAGCACAGCCATGAGTCCGTAGATCAAGCTCACAGCAGCAGAGAAAGCTCAGGAAACGTCTCAGAGTTCCCTGCTCGCACCCTACAAGAGTCGCTCGAACCTCGCTCAGCTTTAGTGTGAGCCTGCCTATCGTCAAAGCATCGGTCTTCGCAGGCAGACTAGTACTCCAACATTCTCGGTCGGTCGGTCTAGCTGCCACCGAGGGGGTATGGCATTACCTGAATGTCTCCGCTTTGAGAGCAAGGTAGCTTGTCTGCTGTAATAAGCCAGATGGATATGTACCAGCTACAGCGAATGTCCGATGGATGTTTCCTTTCTACTTCCAGTCATTCAAAATCAAGATCACGGCTTGCCTTCCACATGCCACAATGCCCATCCTCACAATCCCAACCCTCCTCATCTCTCTCCTCACAGCCTTGACCCTCTGCACTACCCCACCACCACCCCTCGCAACCCTCTCCTACGGCACCTTCCAGGGCTCCTACTCCCCAAACTACAACATAACCTTCTTCCAAAGAATCCCCTACGCCGCCCCACCCCTCTCATCCCTTCGCTTCCGCGCCCCTCAACCACCTCTTCCCCTCCCCAGCGGCACCATTTACAATAGCACGCAACCCTTCCCTCTCTGTCCCCAACGCACAGTCAACGGCTCCGAAGACTGTCTCTACTTGGGCCTCTACTCTCGCCCCTGGACACCCGGCCAAAAGCTTAAACCAGTCGTCATAACATTTCACGGCGGAGCATTCGTGCAGGGAGGAGGAAGTTTCTCGTCAATCCCACCGAGTGCTTATCCAATCCTCGATGTCAGCGATACGTCGGGAGGGGATTTGATGTTCGTCTATCCAAATTATCGACTCAATGCTTTTGGATTCTTGCCTGGGAGGGAAGTGGATGAGGACGGAGAGAGTGATTTGAATGTGGGGTTGTTGGATCAGAGGGCTGTGTTAAAGTGGGTGCGGGAGTATGTGCATCTTTTTGGGGGAGATAGGGAGAATGTGACGATTTGGGGGCAGAGTGCGGGGGGTGGAAGTGTGGTTGGGCAGGTGATTGCTGGGCCGCATGATGGATTTGGTAGGGGAAGAGGAGATGATGGGATGGGGAGGAAGTTGTTCCAACAGTTGATGTGATAAGTTGATTGTTATTGTGAAGAAGTGACTAGCTACGGAAACCTCGAGTTGCGAATGCGTGTCGACATTCTTGGCACGCTAAAGTGCCTGAGGCATCCATACTAATCAAGTCACCCCCATGTCGACTGTCATGATTAACTCGTGCTGTGATTGGTAGACAGCCAAACTGCCTTGTCTGTGCTATGTATGCTAGAAACGCTTAATCCGGTGCCAAACCCTTCGGCTAATTAGAAGCGTTATAATTCCTTAACCCTTAAGTCTTAAATACTATCTATTAGTCCGAGCTATTAAGTAAAGCGCTCGTGCTTATTACGGTCAAGCGCCTTCGTTAATCTATCTACCTTCTAATACTCTATTATAATCTACTAGATAGTAATAGTATCGTCTACTAACTTCTCGCGAATAAAATAGAACTTAATATCTATATACTTAGTACGAGCTTCGGCGGCTCTACTATTACGTAGCGTAATATCGATTACTAGCTAGTTATCTTTATAGATAGTTATTAGAAACACCCTCTTATATCCTAGCTCTTTTATAGTATTACCTATTAAGAATATATCCTAGATAGTTAGTCTAGACATAGACATTTAAGTATAGTTCTAGATACCTAAGGTATCTACCTAAGGCTTAGTAAGAGGTATATCTTGCTTCTCTTTCTTCTTTTCTTAGATAACTAACTTAATTAACTTTATATTTAGTTCCTAGTATATTACTACTATACTATATATATAAGTTAGTTCAAGATTGATCCTCTATTCTTCTTTACTACGTTATACCCTCCTTGACATTATATAGTATATAATACGCTCTCTACTTTTAATAGGTTATAAGCCCGGGTTTATATACTAAATAGGAGTAACCTATATTAGTATAGGTTACTTATATCCCTTATAGTTTATAGAAAACATTTAGGGCCTAGAAGTTTCCCTAACTATATTACTAACGAAGCTAGTTTATACCTAGTAGTATATAAGTTAGTAAAGATCTCTATAAGATAGTAGTATATTTCTACTTTATTAATACCTGCCTAGTTCTCTACTATTACACCTAGTATTACTAGAGTTAGAAGAGGCTACTTAGCCTTCCTACTACCTAGTAATAGAAACTCTACTAAGAGAGAAAGATCTAAGTCTTAGTAATTTCCTAAATACGAGGAATCCTTATCCCTTAGAGCTAGTCTCTCTACTATAAGAAATTACTCTTCTCTAGAATCCTTAGCTAGTCTAAAGTATTCTACTAATTATTTATTCTATTTATCTATTTCTATAATAGACTAAGAGGACAAGAAGAGCTAAAGGATTCTAATCCTAGACAGAACTAACTAGAAGAGATAGTTTAAGCTATAGATAGATAAGCTAGAAGGAAAGGACTAGTTCTAGGTAATTAGCTAACTAATTATTAGAGGAAACCTATATATAGTTTAGTAGGATACTAGTCTTTAGATACATATTACTTAGAATCAACACTTCTTAAAAGACAATATAGTATATAGGTTTAGTATTAGATATAGTATTAGTAAAGATAATAAGATAGAGCTAGAGACATAGTATATTACTATACTAGTAGCTAAGATATAGGTGATTCTCTAGAACAAGTATAATAGAGTCCTAAAGTCCTATACTATAGGTCTAATTAAGTAGTTTATTATATTTAGGATATTACCTAATAAGACAATTAGGGAAGTATAGAGACACCTTAGAGGCCTAGGTAAGAGGATTACTAAGATTGATCCTTAGGAAGCTTACTACTAGAGCTAAGAGAAAAGGCTAAAACATCTCCTATAGTCCCTATCTATATTATACTAAGTAGCTAAGGATACTATTATAACCTAACTATCCTTAGATATAGACACTATTCTCCTTCTACTTAAGTCTTAAGAGGTAAGAGACAATCTAGACAAGATAGATATAGGTCTAGCTATATTCTATTCTAGGTAGCCCTACTAAGGAAAGTCTTTACTAATATACTAGCTCTATAAGAAAAGGAAGTACTAGTTAAAGGATTGTCCTAACCTCTCTACTACTAAGAAACTATCCTAGTAGAGAAATAGTACTAAGAACTAGAAGGACCCTTAGGGATTATTCTTTAGAGAGAGGGTTAGAAGATCCTCTTTACTAAAGAATACTAGATATATTAAGAAAGCTATCTATAAGTTATTATTATATAATAAGCTAAAGAAGGTTGTCTAGAAAATAGGTAAGTAGCTCTAGAGGATAGAAAAGTCTAGAAAGCTTCTAAAGAAAGGATTTTTAGCCTAGGAGTCTAGTTCTAGTTCTAATTCTAGAACTTACTCTAGTTCTAGAAGTAATAATAATTCCCTATTAGAAGATAATAACTAAGATAAATTAGCCTATTCTATAATTAAAGCTAAAGGTAAGTTATTACTCTAAGAATAGTTCTTAGATTCCTATACCTTATCTTATATAACTAACTAACTATCCTTCTTTAGATTAGTAAAGCTACTAAGGAAGAAAGTATAGATTAAGGTAGGAGGAGGATACCTCTATATAACCTACTCTAGACTAGTATAGATAAAGGGAATCTTAGAAAGAGAAGTTCTACTTAATAGAGTACTATTTGTTCCTAATCTTAGAGTAAATCTTATATTATAAGATTAGTTTAGTAAGTAATTTAGAGTCTAGAAGCCTAATTTCACTCTTACCTCTCTAGATAGCTAAATAGTTATAAAGACTAAGCTAGTTAGAGGTGTTCTATTTATTAGTAAGATATTACCTCTTCTATAGGAAAAGTTATATTACTTACTATATAATCCTATAGAGGTTAATAATACCTATACTACTCTATTAGAGAAGGATCTAAAATAGTAGGAGCTATAGTATAGAAGATTTATATACTTTAGAAGAGGGTTACTCTTAAACCTTTATAAAATTACTAACCTAAAGGAAAGAATTCTAATCCCTAACTAGGAAGAGTATAAGTATAGGATCTATATAATAGGTAAGATAAAGAAATACCTAGGTAAGTCTATTAAGAGAAGACCTAAAAGACTAGCCCTTATATTAGTAGATATCTATAGACTATTACTATTATTAGTAAAAGGTTTTATATAGTAGCTTAAGATTATTAATAACTTCTTAAGAAAGAAATAGGTATTTCTACTTAAGGCTAGATTAGATATACTAACTACTCTTTAGAACTAGAGGATTAAGGTAGAAAGGTAGTTAGTAGTACTCCTTAAGTCTATAAAGGCTAATAATACTAGAGAGATTACTACTTTAATTAAATAGTAAGAGAAGAACTTTAGAATTACTCTTAAGCTAACTAAGGCCTATAATTTACTCTAGAATAGAGTAGTTAAGAGGTCTATCTAAATATTAGAAGCCTCTATTAGAGTAATACTTAAAGAAAGTAAGATACCTATTAAGTTTTAGCTAGAAGCCCTTAAAGTATAAGTATATATAAGGAACAAGCTTCTAAATAGACCTAATATTAAGGGATTTAAGCTCTTACCTAATAAAGCTTTTAATAGGATCAAACTAATAGTCTCCTACCTTAAGGTATAGGGATATAGAGCTATAGTATATATAGATATAAGAGTATAGCCTTAGTAGGTAAGGAGTAATAAACTAATAAATAGAGGAAAGGATACTATATTTATTAGATACTATAATAATATAGTATAGGTATAGAAGTTCTAGGAGCTAGATATAAAGGCTATTAAGTAGTATACTAATATAATCTTCTTTAAAGATAAGCTAGGTAGAGAATTAGACTTAAATATCAAGATTAAGAATCTCCCTAGTTTAGCTCTAGAAAGAAGACCTATTAGAAGGCTAAGAACTATTAGCTAGCCTACTCTATAAGCTAGTAGGAGTACTCTAGGTACTCTTAGTCTAGGCTAGTAGAAGCCTCCTTCTCCTTAGCTATTAGTATAGGTTTAGGAAAGAAAGAAACTCTTTATATAACTTCTACCTCTACTAGAAGATATAGGAGAGTATAGAAAATTCCTAGACTAAGAGAAAGTTAAGAAAGAATCTAAGAATTCTACTTAAGAAACTATAGAGGTAGATTAGGAGTAGATAGCTCTAAGGTAAACTCTTAGAAAGAGGAAAGTATTCTAAGAACTTAATAGATTTAACTAGAAGCTAAAGCTAATTAGGCTTAAGCTAGATTAGAATAGTTAGCTAGATAAGGAAATGCTCCTAGAGTATTAGGCTTTCTTCTTAGCTATAAGCTCTATTAACCTAGGTATACTATAGGACCTAGAATTCTTAGAGGAAGTTAAAGAGATTATATTCTTAGCTACTAAAGAAGTAGGAATATATAAATAGGAGGTTCTAATCCTAAGGAACTATAAGGAAGTAGTAAGTAATCCTAAGTAGGGTTATCTCTAGTAAGAAGCTATTTAGAAGGAGCTAGATATACTTATAAGTAATAATACCTAGACTATAGTAGTCCTACTAAAAGAGGCTAACCTAGTTACCTTAAGATAGATCTTTAATATTAAGAGAAAGCTTAGTAGAGCTATTAAAAAGTTTAAGGCAAGACTAGTTATAAGAGGGTTCTCCTAAAAGTATAGAGTAGACTATATAGAAACTTTTGCCCTTATAGTTAGGTAGGATACTCTAAGAGGATTTATAGCTATAGTCTATAAGAAGGACCTAGTTCTATACTAGGTAGATATAAACAATATATTTATAGAGAGTACTCTATATAAGGATATCTATATAATCCTACTACTAGGTATTAACCTACTAACTAGTATAGTCTTATAAGTTCTAAAGAGTCTCTATAGGCTAAAGCAAGCTATAAGAGACTAGAATTAGCTATATATATTAAAGCTAAAAGGAATAGGATTTAGATAGTTAGAAGTAGACCTATATCTTCTAATCTATAAGAAAAGGAAAGACCTAATAATCCTAATCTATATTAATAATATACTTATTACTATAGAGAGACTAGAAGATATCCTCTAGTTTAAAGACTAACTTAGTAAGGTCTTTAAGATTAAAGATCTTAGAGAACTAGATAAGATTCTTAGAATAAGACTAATAAGAAACAGATAGTAAGGCTAGCTAAAACTTAACTAGAAGCACTATATCTAAGAGAACCTAGCTAAGATAAGAATAGGTTAAGAGACTATATTACTAACTCTTTTACTAATAGACAGCTATAAAAGTCTAAAGCCTACTAGACTAAATAATAAAAGATATTATTAAGAATGTATCCTAGATAGTTAGTCTAGATATAGACTTCTAAGTATAGTTCTGGATGCCTAAGGCATCTACCTAAGGCTTGGCAAGAGGTATATCTTGCTTCTCTTTCTTCTCTTCTTAGATAACTAACTTAATTAACTTTGTATTTAGTTCCTAGCATATTACTACTATACTATATATATAAGTTAGTTCAAGATTGATCCCCTATTCTTCTTTACTACGCTATACCCTCCTTAACATTATATAGTATCTATAAACGCCCTCTACTTTTAACAGGTTATAAGCCTAGGTTTGTATACTAAATAGGAGTAACCTATATTAGTATAGGTTACTTGTATCCCTTACAGTTTATAGAAAACATTTAGGGCCTAGAAGTTTCCCTAACTATATTACTAACGAAGCTAGTTTGTACCTAGTAGTATATAAGTTAGTAAAGATCTCTATAAGATAGTAGTATATTTCTACTTTGTTAATACCTGCCTAGTTCTCTACTATTGTACCTAGTATTACTAGAGTTAGAAGAGGCTACTTAGCCTTCCTACTACCTAGTAATAGAAACTCTACTAAGAGAGAAAGATCTGAGTCTTAGTAATTTCCTAAATACGAGGAATCCCTATCCCTTAGAGCTGGTCTCCCTACTATAAGAAATTACCCTTCTCTAGAATCCTTAGCTAGTCTAAAGCATTCTACTAATTATTTATTCTATTCACCTATTTCTATAATAGACTAAGAGGACAAGAAGAGCTAAAGGATTCCAATCCTAGACAGAACTAACTAGAAGAGATAGTTCAAGCTATAGACAGACAAGCTAGAAGGAAAGGACTAGTTCTAGGCAATTAGCTAACTAATTGTTAGAGGGAACCTATATACAGTTTAGTAGGACACTAGTCTTTAGATACATGTCACTTAGAATCAACACTTCTTAAAAGACAATACAGCATATAGGTTTAGTATTAGATGTAGTATTAGTAAAGATAATAAGATAGAGCTAGAGACATAGTATGTTACTATACTAGTAGCTAAGATATAGGTGATTCTCTAGAACAAGTATAATAGAGTCCTAAAGTCCTATACTATAGGTCTGATTAAGCAGTTTGTTATATTTAGGATATTACCTAATAAGACAATTAGGGAAGTATAGAGACACCTTAGAGGCCTAGGTAAGAGGATTACTAAGATTGATCCTTAGGAAGCCTACTACTAGAGCTAAAAGAAAAGGCTAAAACATCTCCTATAGTCCCTACCTATATTATACTAAGCAGCTAAGGATACTATTATAACCTAACTATCCTTAGATATAGACACTATTCTCCTTCTACTTAAGTCCTAAGAGGCAAGAGACAATCTAGATAAGATAGATATAGGTCTAGCTATATTCTATTCTAGGCAGCCCTACTAAGGAAAGTCCTTACTAATGTGCTAGCTCTATAAGAAAGGGAAGCACTAGTTAAAGGATTGTCCTAACCTCTCTACTACTAAGAAACTGTCCTAGTAGAGAAACAGTACTAAGAACTAGAAGAACCCTTAGGGATCATTCCTTAGAGGGAGGGTTAGAAGATCCCCTTTACTAAGGAATGCTAGACATATTAAGAAAGCTATCTATAAGTCATTATTATATAATAAGCTAAAGAAGGTTGTCTAGAAAATAGGCAAGTAGCTTCAAAGGATAGAAAAGTCTAGAAAGCTTCTAAAGAAAGGATTTTCAGCCTAGGAGTCTAGTTCTAGTTCTGATTCTAGAACTTACTCTAGTTCTAGAAGCAATAATAATTCCCTATTAGAAGATAATGACTAAGATAAGTTAGCCTATTCTATAATTAAGGCTAAAGGCAAGTTATTACCCTAAGAATAGCTCTTAGATTCCTATACCTTATCCTATATAACTAACTAACTGTCCTTCTTCAGATTAGTAAAGCTACTAAGGAAGAAAGTATAGATCAAGGTAGGAGGAGGATACCTCTATATAACCTACTCTAGACTAGTATAGATAAAGGGAATCTTAGGAGGAAAAGTTCTACTTAATAGGGTACTATTTGTTCCTAATCTTGGAGTAAATCTTATATTATAGGATTAGTTTAGTAAGCAATTTAGAGTCTAGAAGCCTGATTTCACTCTTACCTCCCTAGATAGCTAAACAGTTATAAAGACCAAGCTAGTTAGAGGTATTCTATTTATTAGTAAGATATTACCTCTCCTATAGGAAAAGTTATATTACTTACTATATGATCCTATAGAGGTTAATAATGCCTATACTGCCCTATTAGAGAAGGATCTGAAATAGTAGGAGCTATAGTATAGAAGATTTATATACTTTAGAAGAGGGTTACTCTTAAACCTTTATAAAGTTACTAACCTAAAGGAAAGAATTCTAATTCCTAACTAGGAAGAGTATAAGTGTAGGATCTATATAATAGGTAAGATAAAGAAACACCTAGGTAAGTCTGTTAAAAGAAGACCTGAAAGATTAGCCCTTGTATTAGTAGATATCTATAGACTATTACTATTATTAGTAAAAGGTTTTATATAGTAGCTTAAGATTATTAATAACTTCTTAAGAAAGAAATAGGCATTTCTACTCAAGGCTAGATCAGATACACTAACTACTCTTTAGAACTAGAGGATTAAGGTAGAAAGGCAGTTAGTAGTACTCCTTAAGTCTATAAGGGCTAACAATGCTAGAGAGATTACTACTTTAATTAAATAGTAGGAGAAGGACTTTAGAATCACCCTTAAGCTAACTAAGGCCTACAATTCACTCCAGAATAGAGTAGTTAAGAGGTCTATCTAAACATTAGAGGCCTCTATTAGAGCAATACTTGAAGAAAGTAAGATGCCTATTAAGTTTTAGCTAGAAGCCCTTGAAGTATAGGTATATATAAGGAACAAGCTTCTAAATAGACCTGATATTAAGGGATTCAAGCTCTTACCTAATAAAGCTTTTAATAGGATCAAACTAATAGTCTCCTACCTTAAGGTATAGGGATATAGAGCTATAGTGTATATAGATATAAGAGTATAGCCTTAGTAGGTAAGGAGTAACAAACTAATAAACAGAGGAAAGGATACTATGTTTGTTAGATACTATAATAATATAGTAAAGGTATAGAAGTTCTAGGAGCTAGATATAAAGGCTATTAAGTAGTATACTAATATAATCTTCTTTGAAGATAAGCTAGGTAGAGAATTAGACTTGAATATTAAGATTAAGAATCTCCCTAGTTTAGCTCTAGAAAGAAGACCTATTAGAAGGCCAAGAACTATTAGCTAGCCTACTCTATAAGCTAGTAGAAGTACCCTAGGTGCTCCTAGTCTAGGCTAGTAGAAGCCTCCTCTCTCTTAGCTATTAGTATAGGTTCAAGAAGGAAAGAAACTCTTTATACAACTTCTACCTCTACTAGAAGATATAGGAGAGTATAGAAAATTCCTAGACTAAGGGAAAGTTAAGAAAGAATCTAAGAATTCTACCTAAGAAACTATAGAGGTAGATTAGGAGTAGACAGCCCTAAGGCAAACCCTTAGAAAGAGGAAAGCATCCTAAGAACTTAATAGATTTGACTAGAAGCTAAAGCCAATTAGGCTTAAGCTAGATTAGAATAGTCAGCTAGACAAAGAAATACTCCTAGAGCATTAGGCTTTCTTCTTAGCTATAAGCTCTATTAACCTAGGCATCCTATAAGACCTAGAATTCTTAGAGGAAGTTAAAGAGATTATATTCTTAGCTACTAAAGAAGCAGGAATACACAAATAGGAGGTTCTAATCCTAAGGAACTATAAAGAAGCAGTAAGTGATCCTAAGTAGGGTTATCTCTAGTAAGAAGCTATTTAGAAGGAGCTAGATATACTTGCAAGTAACAATACCTAGACTGTAGTGGTCCTACTAAAAGGGGCTAACCTAGTTACCTTAAGATAGGTCTTTAATGTCAAGAGAAAGCTTAGTAGAGCTATTGAAAAGTTCAAGGCAAGACTAGTTATAAGAGGGTTCTCCTAAAAGTATAGAGTAGACTATATAGAGACTTTTGCCCCTATAGTTAGGTAGGATACTCTAAGAGGATTTATAGCTATAGTCTATAAGAAGGACCTAGTTCTGCACTAAGTAGATATAAACAATACATTTATAGAGAGCACTCTATATAAGGACATCTATATAATCCTACTACTAGGTGTTAACCTACTAACTAGTATAGTCTTACAAGTTCTAAGGAGTCTCTATAGGCTAAAGTAAGATATAAGAGACTAGAATCAGCTATATATATCAAAGCTGAAAGGAATAGGATTCAGACAATTAGAAGTAGACCTATATCTTCTAATCTATAAGAAAAGGAAAGACCTAATAATCCTAATCTATGTTAATAACATACCTATTACTATAGAGAGACTAGAAGATGTCCTCTAGTTTAAAGACTAACTTAGCAAGGTCTTTAAGATCAAAGATCTTAAAGAACTAGACAAGATTCTTAGAATAAGACTAATAAGAAACAGACAGTAAGGCTAGCTAAAACTTGACTAGAAGCACTATATCTAAGAGAACCTAGCTAAGATAGGAATAGGTCAAGAGACTGTATTACTAACTCTTTTACTAATAGACAGCTATAAAAGTCTAAAGCCTACTAGACTAAATAATAAAAGGTATAACAAATAGGAGTACTAATCTATTATTAGAACATAGATATAGCTTGTAACTATTACAAGACTAGACATTTCATTTGCCCTTAGAAGATTAAGCTCCTATATTAGTAATCTAATAGTAGGATATATAAAGGCTCTAAAGAAGCTAACTAGATACCTAAGATCAAACCTAGACCTTAGTCTAAGATACTTAAGGAATAGTTAAGGCTTTCTTACTAGATATATAGACTCTAACTATGTAATGGACAAGACTAATAGAGTCTCAATCCTTAGATATGTCTTCTTCCTTTATAGTGCACTAATCTCCTAGATAAGTAAGAAGTAGAAATCTGTAGCTATATCTATAATAGAAGCTGAATATATAGCTATAGGTATATATATAAAACAGTCACAGTTCCTTAATACTCTTTTAAGAGAGCTTGGATACCTAGAGTTAGTAGGAGAATGTTCTTACTAACTAAGGATCCTTGGTAACTAGGAAACTATTACTAGAATTAGGCTAATTTAGCTAAAAGGTAATAACTAAGCTACCCTTACTCTAGTCAAGGACTTACATGTTTATAACAAGTCTAAATATATTGATATCTCATATAATACTATAAGAAAGCTCTAGTAGAACAGACTTATCTCTATAGAATATATAAATATAAAAGAGATAGTAGTAGATAGTCTTACTAAGCTAAAGAATAGACTACAGTTTCAGGAGTTTATAAGGTAGCTCTACCTTATATAAGAGATATATAAAAGATAACTCCAAGCCTTGGAGTTGAACTAAGAGGAGTCTAAAAGAAAGATTTTAGTTACTTGACTCCTCCTTAGTTAGACTTTACAAAGTCCTAAATGCCCTTACTAATATTAGACCTATTACTAACTATAATATTACTATATAGCACCTAGCTAAACTAGACACTCTCTAAGGCCAAGTACTAGTTAATGTTAAAGACCTCCTCTATAGCAGCTATTATCTCCTCTACTAGTATATAGTTACTCTGCTCCCTAGCTTAATATAAGATCCCTATAGCTAAGAATAGTATACCCTAAAGACTATTAGGGAACTAAGAAGCTGTATAGAATGTAACTAAGTAGGGGACTAGGCTATAAGGAATCTAGGGAGCTATTAGAATTAGCTATAAGAAAGGACAGGGGCAACTTACTAGATAGTCTATATCCTGAACAATCTACTCCTATATAAGAGAGGAGGAAGATCTTATAGAAGGTATTTCTTTTGCCTTTTTATAGGAGATAGTAGTATAGAAAGTTTGTTAGATTAACAGTTAGTACTGTCTGGTTGTTAGTCTGAAAAGCAAGTACTTGATAACTAATCAAGATTAGGACTAGCATTTGAGTGCTATAGATAATCTATTAAAAGATCTGACTATATAGTATGAGTAGGAGTATTAAGAATGTATCCTAGATAGTTAGTCTGGATATAGACTTCTAAGCATAGTTCTAGATACCTAAGGCATCTACCTAAGGCTTAGTAAGAGGTATATCTTGCTTCTCTTTCTTCTCTTCTTAGATAACTAACTTAATTAACTTTGTATTTAGTTCCTAGTATATTACTACTATACTATGTATATAAGTTAGTTTAAGATTGATCCCCTATTCTTCTTTACTACGCTATACCCTCCTTAACATTATATAGTATCTACAAACGCTCTCCACTTTTAATAGATATAATAAATAGGAGTACTAATCTATTATTAGAACATAGATATAGCTTATAACTATTACAAAACTAGACATTTTATTTGCTCTTAGAAGATTAAGCTCCTATATTAGTAATCTAATAGTAGAATATATAAAGGCTCTAAAGAAGCTAACTAGATACCTAAGATTAAACCTAGACCTTAGTCTAAGATACTTAAGGAATAGTTAAGGCTTTCTTACTAGATATATAGACTCTAACTATATAATAGATAAGACTAATAGAGTCTTAATCCTTAGATATATCTTCTTCCTTTATAGTATACTAATCTCCTAAATAAGTAAGAAGTAGAAATCTATAGCTATATCTATAATAGAAGCTAAATATATAGCTATAGGAGTATATATAAAATAGTTATAGTTCCTTAGTGCTCTTTTAAAAGAGCTTAGATACCTAGAGTTAGTAGGAGAATATTCTTACTAACTAAGGATCCTTAGTAACTAGGAAACTATTACTAGAATTAGGCTAATTTAGCTAAAAGGTAATAACTAAGCTGCCCTTACTCTAGTTAAGGACTTATATATTTATAATAAGTCTAAATATATTAATATCTTATATAATACTATAAGAAAGCTCTAGTAGAATAGACTTATCTCTATAGAATATATAAATATAAAAGAGATAGTAGTAGATAGTCTTACTAAGCTAAAGAATAGACTATAGTTTTAGAAGTTTATAAGGTAGCTCTACCTTATATAAGAGATATATAAAAGATAACTCTAAGCCTTAGAGTTAAACTAAGAAAAGTCTAAAAGAAAGATTTTAGTTACTTAACTCCTCCTTAGTTAGACTTTATAAAGTCCTAAATACCCTTACTAATATTAGACCTATTACTAACTATAATATTACTATATAGTACCTAGCTAAACTAGATACCCCCTAAGGCTAAGTACTAGTTAATATTAAAGACCTCCTCTATAGTAGCTATTATCTCCTCTACTAGTATATAGTTACTCTACTCCCTAGCTTAATATAAGATCCCTATAGCTAAGAATAGTATACCCTAAAGACTATTAGAGAACTAAGAAGCTATATAGAATATAACTAAGTAGGGGACTAGGCTATAAGGAATCTAGAGAGCTATTAGAATTAGCTATAAGAAAGGACAAGGGTAACTTACTAGATAGTCTATGTCCTAAATAATCTACTCCTATATAAGAGAGGAGGAAGATCTTATAGAAGGTATTTCTTTTACCTTTTTATAGAAGATAGTAGTATAGAAAGTTTATTAGATTAATAGTTAGTACTATCTAGTTATTAGTCTAAAAAGTAAGTACTTAATAACTAATTAAGATTAGGGCTAGTACTTAAGTATTATAGATAATCTATAGAAAGATCTAACTATATAGTATAAGTAGGAGTATTAAGAATGTATCCTAGATAGTTAGTCTAGATATAGATATTTAAGCATAGTTCTAGATACCTAAGGCATCTACCTAAGGCTTAGTAAGAGGTATATCTTACTTCTCTTTCTTCTCTTCTTAGATAACTAACTTAATTAACTTTATATTTAGTTCCTAGTATATTACTACTATACTATATATATAAGTTAGTTTAAGATTAATCCTCTATTCTTCTTTACTACGCTATACCCTCCTTAACATTATATAGTATATAATACGCTCTCTACTTTTAATATTACTAAGTATAATAGCTTCTTTAGTCGCGAGTATTAAAAGTAGAGGGCGTATTATATACTATATAATATTAAGGAGGGTATAGCGTAGTAAAGAAGAATAGAGGATTAATCTTAAACTAACTTATATATATAGTATAGTAGTAATATACTAGGAACTAAATACAAAGTTAATTAAGTTAGTTATCTAAGAAGAGAAGAAAGAGAAGTAAGATATACCTCTTACTAAGCCTTAGGTAGATACCTTAGGTATCTAGAACTATACTTAGAAGTCTATATCTAGACTAACTATCTAGGATATATTCTTAATACTCCTACTTATACTATATAGTTAGATCTTTTAATAGATTATCTATAGTACTTAAATACTAGTTCTAATCTTAATTAGTTATTAAGTACTTACTTTTTAGACTAATAACTAGATAGTACTAACTATTAATCTAATAAACTTTCTATACTACTATCTCCTATAAAAAGGTAAAAGAAATACCTTCTATAAGATCTTCCTCCTCTCTTATATAGGAGTAGATTATTTAGGATATAGACTATCTAGTAAGTTACCTCTATCCTTTCTTATAGCTAATTCTAATAGCTCTCTAGATTCCTTATAGCCTAGTCCCCTACTTAGTTATATTCTATATAGCTTCTTAGTTCTCTAATAGTCTTTAGGGTATACTATTCTTAGCTATAGGGATCTTATATTAAGCTAGGGAGTAGAGTAACTATATACTAGTAGAGGAGATAATAGCTGCTATAGAGGAGGTCTTTAATATTAACTAGTACTTAGCCTTAGGGGGTATCTAGTTTAGCTAGGTACTATATAGTAATATTATAGTTAGTAATAGGTCTAATATTAGTAAGGGTATTTAGGACTTTATAAAGTCTAACTAAGGAGGAGTTAAGTAACTAAAATCTTTCTTTTAGACTTTTCTTAGTTTAACTCTAAGGCTTAGAGTTATCTTTTATATATCTCTTATATAAGGTAGAGCTACCTTATAAACTTCTAAAACTATAGTCTATTCTTTAGCTTAGTAAGACTATCTACTACTATCTCTTTTATATTTATATATTCTATAGAGATAAGTCTATTCTACTAGAGCTTTCTTATAGTATTATATAAGATATTAATATATTTAGACTTATTATAAATATATAAGTCCTTAACTAGAGTAAAGGCAGCTTAGTTATTACCTTTTAGCTAAATTAGCCTAATTCTAGTAATAGTTTCCTAGTTACTAAGGATCCTTAGTTAGTAAGAATATTCTCCTACTAACTCTAGGTATCTAAGCTCTCTTAAGAGAGTACTAAGGAACTATAACTGTTTTATATATACTCCTATAGCTATATATTTAGCTTCTATTATAGATATAGCTATAGATTTCTACTTCTTACTTATCTAGGAGATTAGTATACTATAAAGGAAAAAGATATATCTAAGGATTAAGACTCTATTAGTCTTGTCTATTATATAGTTAGAGTCTATATATCTAGTAAGAAAGCCTTAACTATTCCTTAAGTATCTTAGACTAAGGTCTAAGTTTAATCTTAGGTATCTAGTTAGCTTCTTTAGAGCCTTTATATATCCTACTATTAGATTACTAATATAGGAGCTTAATCTTCTAAGGGCAAATAAAATGTCTAGTCTTATAATAGTTATAAGCTATATCTATGTTCTAATAATAGATTAGTACTTCTATTTATTATACCTTTTATTATTTAGTCTAGTAGGCTTTAGACTTTTATAGCTGTCTATTAGTAAAAGAGTTAGTAATATAGTCTCTTAACCTATTCCTATCTTAGCTAGGTTCTCTTAAATATAGTACTTCTAGTTAAGTTTTAGCTAGCCTTACTATCTGTTTCTTATTAGTCTTATTCTAAGAATCTTATCTAGTTCTCTAAGATCTTTAATCTTAAAGACCTTACTAAGTTAGTCTTTAAACTAGAGGACATCTTCTAGTCTCTCTATAGTAATAGGTATGTTATTAATATAGATTAGGATTATTAGGTCTTTCCTTTTCTTATAGATTAGAAGATATAAGTCTACTTCTAATTATCTAAATCCTATTCCTTTTAGCTTTAATATATATAGCTAATTCTAGTCTCTTATAGCTTACTTTAGCCTATAGAGACTCCTTAGAACTTATAAGACTATACTAGTTAGTAGGTTAATACCTAGTAGTAGGATTATATAGATGTCCTTATATAGGGTACTCTCTATAAATATATTGTTTATATCTACTTAGTATAGAACTAGGTCCTTCTTATAGACTATAGCTATAAATCCTCTTAGAGTATCCTACCTAACTATAGAGGTAAAAGTTTCTATATAGTCTACTCTATACTTTTAGAAGAACTCTCTTATAACTAGTCTTGCCTTAAACTTTTTAATAGCTCTACTAAGCTTTCTCTTAATATTAAAGACCTATCTTAAGGTAACTAGGTTAGCCCCTTTTAGTAGGACTACTATAGTCTAGGTATTATTACTTATAAGTATATCTAGCTCCTTCTAAATAGCTTCTTACTAGAGATAACCCTACTTAGGATTACTTACTACTTCCTTATAGTTCCTTAGGATTAGAACCTCCTATTTATATATTCCTACTTCTTTAGTAGCTAAGAATACAATCTCTTTAACTTCCTCTAAGAATTCTAGATCTTATAAGATACCTAGGTTAATAGAGCTTATAGCTAAGAAGAAAGCCTAATACTCTAGGAGTATTTCCTTATCTAGCTAACTATTCTAATCTAGCTTAAGCCTAAATAGCTTTAGCTTCTAGTTAAATCTATTAAGTTCTTAGGATACTTTCCTCTTTCTAAGAGTTTACCTTAAGGCTATCTACTCCTAATCTACCTCTATAGTTTCTTAAACAGAATTCTTAGATTCTTTCTTAACTTTCTCTTAGTCTAGGAATTTTCTATACTCTCCTATATCTTCTAGTAGAGGTAGAAGTTATATAAAGAGTTTCTTTCCTTCCTAAACCTATACTAATAGCTAAGAGGGAGGAGGCTTCTACTAGCCTAGACTAGGAGCACCTAGGGTACTCCTACTAGCTTATAGAGTAGGCTAGCTAATAGTTCTTAGCCTTCTAATAGGTCTTCTTTCTAGAGCTAAACTAGGGAGATTCTTAATCTTAATATTTAAGTCTAATTCTCTACCCGGCTTATCTTTAAAGAAGATTATATTAGTATACTACTTAATAGCCTTTATATCTAGCTCCTAGAACTTCTATACCTTTACTATATTATTATAGTATCTAATAAACATAGTATCCTTTCCTCTATTTATTAGTTTATTACTCCTTACCTACTAAGGCTATACTCTTATATCTATATATACTATAGCTCTATATCCCTATACCTTAAGGTAGGAGACTATTAGTTTGATTCTATTAAAAGCTTTATTAGGTAAGAGCTTGAATCCCTTAATATTAGGTCTATTTAGAAGCTTGTTCCTTATATATACCTATACTTTAAGAGCTTCTAGCTAAAACTTAATAGGCATCTTACTTTCTTCAAGTATTACTCTAATAGAGGCCTCTAATGTTTAGATAGACCTCTTAACTACTCTATTCTAGAGTGAATTATAGGCCTTAGTTAGCTTAAGGGTAATTCTAAAGTCCTTCTCCTACTATTTAATTAAAGTAGTAATCTCTCTAGTATTGTTAGCCCTTATAGACTTAAGGAGTACTACTAACTGCCTTTCTACCTTAATCCTCTAGTTCTAAAGAGTAGTTAGTATATCTGATCTAGCCTTAAGTAGAAATGCCTATTTCTTTCTTAAGAAGTTATTAATAATCTTAAGCTACTATATAAAACCTTTTACTAATAATAGTAATAGTCTATAGATATCTACTAATATAAGGGCTAGTCTTTTAGGTCTTCTCTTAATAGACTTGCCTAGGTGTTTCTTTATCTTACCTATTATATAGATCCTATACTTATACTCTTCCTAGTTAGAGATTAGAATTCTTTCCTTTAGGTTAGTAACTTTATAAAGGTTTAAGAGTAACCCTCTTCTAAAGTATATAAATCTTCTATACTATAGCTCTTACTGTTTTAGATCCTTCTCTAATAGGGTAGTATAGGCATTATTAACCTCTATAGGATTATATAGTAAGTAATATAACTTTTCCTATAGGAGAGGTAATATCTTACTAATAAATAGAACACCTCTAACTAGCTTAGTCTTTATAACTATTTAGCTATCTAGGGAGGTAAGAGTAAAATTAGGCTTCTAGACTCTAAATTGCTTACTAAACTAATCCTATAATATAAGATTTACTCTAAGATTAGGAACAAATAGTACCCTATTAAGTAGAACTTCTCCTCCTAAGATTCCCTTTATCTATACTAGTCTAGAGTAGGTTATATAGAGGTATCCTCCTCCTACCTTAATCTATACTTTCTTTCTTAGTAGCTTTACTAATCTAAAGAAGGATAGTTAGTTAGTTATATAGAATAAGGTATAGGAATCTAAGAGCTATTCTTAAGGTAATAACTTACCTTTAGCCTTAATTATAGAATAGGCTAATTTATCTTAGTTATTATCTTCTAATAGGGAATTATTATTACTTCTAGAACTAGAGTAAGTTCTAGAATCAGAATTAGAACTAGACTCCTAGGCTGAAAATCCTTTCTTTAGAAGCTTTCTAGACTTTTCTATCCTCTAAAGCTACTTACCTATTTTCTAGATAACCTTCTTTAGCTTATTATATAATAATGACTTATAGATAGCTTTCTTAATATATCTAGTATTCCTTAGTAAAGAGGATCTTCTAACCTTCCCTCTAAGGAATAATCCCTAAGGGTCCTTCTAGTTCTTAGTACTATTTCTCTACTAGGACAGTTTCTTAGTAGTAGAGAGGTTAGGACAATCCTTTAACTAGTACTTCCCTTTCTTATAGAGCTAGTATATTAGTAGAGACTTTCCTTAATAGAGCTACCTAGAATAGAATATAGCTAGACCTATATCTATCTTATCTAGATTGTTTCTTACCTCTTAGGACTTAAGTAGAAGGAGAATAGTATCTATTATTAAGAATACATCCTAGATAGTCAGTCTAGATATAGACTTCTAAGCATAGTTCTAGATACCTAAGGCATCTACCTAAGGCTTAGTAAGAGGTATATCTTGCTTCTCTTTCTTCTCTTCTTAGATAAATAACAAAATCAACTTTGTATTTAGTTCCTAGTATATTACTACTATACTATATGTATAAGTTAGTTCAAGATTAATCCCCTATTCTTCTTTACTACGCTATACCCTCCTTAACATTATATAGTATATATAACACGCTCTCTACTTTTAATAGGTTATAAGCCTGGGTTTGTATACTAAATAGGAGCAACCTATATTAGTATAGGTTACTTGTATCCCTTATAGTTTATAGAAAACATTTAGGGCCTAGAAGTTTCCCTAACTATATTACTAACGAAGCTAGTTTGCACCTAGTAGTATATAAGTTAGTAAAGATCTCTATAAGATAGTAGTATGTTTCTACTTTGTTAATACCTACCTAGTTCTCTACTATTGTACCTAGTATTACTAGAGTTAGAAGAGGCTACTTAGCCTTCCTACTACCTAGTAATAGAAACTCTACTAAGAGAGAAAGATCTAAGTCTTAGTAATTTCCTAAATACGAGGAATCCCTGTCCCTTAGAGCTAGTCTCTCTACTACAAGAAATTACCCTTCTCTAGAATCCTTAGCTAGCCTAAAGTATTCTACTAATTATTTATTCTATTCACCTATTTCTATAATAGACTAAGAGGATAAGAAGAGCTAAAGGATTCTAATCCTAGACAGAACTAACTAGAAGAGATAGTTCAAGCTATAGATAGACAAGCTAGAAGGAAAGGACTAGTTCTAGGCAATCAGCTAACTAATTATTAAAGGGAACCTATACATAGTTTAGTAGGACACTAGTCTTTAGATATATATTACTTAGAATCAACACTTCTTAAAAGACAATATAGTATATAGGTTCAGCATTAGATATAGTATTAGTAAAGATAATAAGATAGAGCTAGAGATATAGTGTGTTACTACACTAGTAGCTAAGATATAGGTGATTCTCTAGAACAAGTATAATAGAGTCCTAAAGTCCTATACTATAGGTCTAATTAAGCAGTTTGTTATATTTAGGATGTTACCTAATAAGATAATTAGGGAAGTATAGAGACACCTTAGAGGCCTAGGTAAGAGGATTACTAAGATTAATCCTTAGGAAGCCTACTACTAGAGCTAAGAGAAAAGGCTGAAACATCTCCTACAGTCCCTACCTATATTATACTAAGCAGCTAAGGATACTATTATAACCTAACTATCCTTGGATATAGACACTGTTCTCCTTCTACTTGAGTCCTAAGAGGCAAGAGACAATCCAGACAAGATAGATATAGGTCTAGCTATATTCTATTCTAGGCAGCCCTACTAAGGAAAGTCCCTACTAATATACTAGCTCTATAAGAAAGGGAAGCACTAGTTAAAGGATTGTCCTAACCTCCCTACTACTAAGAAACTGTCCTAGTAGAGAAATAGTACTAAGAACTAGAAGGACCCTTAGGGATCATTCCTTAGAGGGAGGGTTAGAAGATCCTCTTCACTAAGGAATACTAGATATATTAAGAAAGCTATCTACAAGTCATTATTATATAATAAGCTAAAGAAGGTTGTCTAGAAAATAGGTAAGTAGCTTCAAAGGATAGAAAAGTCTAGAAAGCTTCTAAAGAAAGGATTTTCAGCCTAGGAGTCTAGTTCTAGTTCTGATTCTAGAACTTACTCTAGTTCTAGAAGTAATAATAATTCCCTATTAGAAGATAATAACCAAGATAAGTTGGCCTATTCTATAATTAAGGCTAAAGGCAAGTTATTACCCTAAGAATAGCTCTTAGATTCCTATACCTTATCCTATATAACTAACTAACTGTCCTTCTTCAGATTAGTAAAGCTACTAAGGAAGAAAGTATAGATCAAGGTAGGAGGAGGATACCTCTATACAACCTACTCTAGACTAGTATAGATAAAGGGAATCTTAGGAGGAGAAGTTCTACTTAATAGGGTACTATTTATTCCTAATCTTAGAGTAAATCTTATGTTATAGGATTAGTTTAGTAAGCAATTTAGAGTCTAGAAGCCTGATTTCACTCTTACCTCCCTAGATAGCTAAACAGTTATAAAGACCAAGCTAGTTAGAGGTGTTCTATTTGTTAGTAAGATATTACCTCTCCTACAGGAAAAGTTATATTACTTACTATATAATCCTATAGAGGTTAATAATACCTATACTACCCTATTAGAGAAGGATCTGAAATAGTAAGAGCTATAGTATAGAAGATTTGTACACTTTAGAAGAGGGTTACTCTTAAACCTTTATAAAGTTACTAACCTAAAGGAAAGAATTCTAATTCCTAACTAGGAAGAGTATAAGTATAGGATCTATATAATAGGTAAGATAAAGAAACACCTAGGCAAGTCTATTAAAAGAAGACCTAAAAGATTAGCCCTTATATTAGTAGATATCTATAGACTATTACTATTATTAGTAAAAGGTTTTATATAGTAGCTTAAGATTGTTAATAACTTCTTAAGAAAGAAATAGGCATTTCTACTCAAGGCTAGATTAGATACACTAACTACTCTTTAGAACTAGAGGATCAAGGTAGAAAGGTAGTTAGTAGTACTCCTTAAGTCTATAAGGGCTAATAATACTAGAGAGATTACTACTTTAATTAAATAGTAGGAGAAGGACTTTAGAATCACTCTTAAGCTAACTAAGGCCTATAATTCACTCTAGAATAGAGTAGTTAAGAGGTCTATCCAAACATTAGAGGCCTCTATTAGAGTAATACTTGAAGAAAGTAAGATACCTATTAAGTTTTAGCTAGAAGCTTTTAAAGTATAAGTATATATAAGGAATAAGCTTCTAAATAGACCTAATATTAAGGGATTCAAGCTCTTACCTAATAAAGCTTTTAATAGGATCAAACTAATAGTCTCCTACCTCAAGGTATAGGGATATAGAGCTATAGTGTATATAGATACAAGAGTATAGCCTTAGTAGGCAAGGAGTAACAAACTAATAAACAGAGGAAAGGATACTGTATTTGTTAGATACTATAATAATATAGTAAAGGCATAGAAGTTCTAAGAGCCAGACATAAAGGCTATTAAGTAGCATACTAATACAATCTTCTTTAAAGATAAGCTAGGTAGAGAATTAGACTTAAATATCAAGATTAAGAATCTCCCTAGTTTAGCTCTAGAAAGAAGACCTATTAGAAGGCCAAGAACTATTAGCTAGCCTACTCTATAAGCTAGTAGGAGTACCCTAGGTACTCCTAGTCTAGGCTAGTAGAAGCCTCCTCCCCCTTAGCTATTAGTATAGGTTTAGGAAGGAAAGAAACTCTTTATATAACTTCTACCTCTACTAGAAGATATAGGAGAGTATAGAAAATTCCTAGACTAAGAGAAAGTTAAGAAAGAATCTAAGAATTCTACCTAAGAAACTATAGAGGTAGATTAGGAGTAGATAGCCTTAAGGCAAACCCTTAGAAAGAGGAAAGCATCCTAAGAACTTAATAGATTTAACTAGAAGCTAAAGCCAATCAGGCTTAAGCTAGATTAGAATAGTTAGCTAGACAAGGAAATGCTCCTAGAGTATTAGGCTTTCTTCTTAGCTATAAGCTCTATTAACCTAGGCATCCTATAAGACCTAGAATTCTTAGAGGAAGTTAAAGAGATTATATTCTCAGCTACTAAAGAAGCAGGAATATACAAATAGGAGGTTCTAATCCCAAAGAACTATAAAGAAGTAGTAAGTAATCCTAAGTAGAGTCATCTCTAGTAAGAAGCTATTTAGAAGGAGCTAGATATACTTGTAAGTAATAACACCTAGACTATAGTAGTCCTACTAAAAGGGGCTAACCTAGTTACCTTAAGATAGGTCTTTAATGTTAAGAGAAAGCTTAGTAGAGCTATTAAAAAGTTCAAGGCAAGACTAGTTATAAGAGGGTTCTCCTAAAAGTATAGAGTAGACTATATAGAGACTTTTGCCCCTATAGTTAGGTAGGATACTCTAAGAGGATTTATGGCTATAGTCTATAAGAAGGACCTAGTTCTATACTAAGTGGATATAAACAATGTATTTATAGAGAGTACTCTATATAAGGACATCTATATAATCCTACTACTAGGTGTTGACCTACTAACTAGTATAGTCTTATAAGTTCTAAGGAGTCTCTATAAGCTAAAGCAAGCTACAAGAGACTAGAATCAGCTATATATGTCAAAGCTGAAAGGAATAGGATTCAGACAATTAGAAGTGGACCTATGTCTTCTAATCTATAAGAAAAGGAAAGACCTAATAATCCTAATCTATATTAATAACATACCTATTACTATAGAGAGACTAGAAGATGTCCTCTAGTTTAAAGACTAACTTAGTAAGGTCTTTAAGATTAAAGATCTTAGAGAACTAGACAAGATTCTTAGAATAAGACTAATAAGAAACAGATAGTAAGGCTGGCTGAAACTTGACTAGAAGTACTATATCTAAGAGAACCTAGCTAAGATAGGAATAGGTTAAGAGACTATATTACTAACTCTTTTACTAATAGACAGCTATAAAAGTCTGAAGCCTACTAGACTAAATAATAAAAGGTATAACAAATAAGAGTACTAATCTATTATTAGAACATAGATATAGCTTACAACTATTACAAGACTAGACATTTCATTTACTCTTAGAAGATTAAGCTCCTATATTAGTGATCTAATAGTAGGACATATAAAGGCTCTAAAGAAGCTAACTAGATACTTGAGATCAAACCTAGACCTTAGTCTAAGATACTTAAGGAATAGTTAAGGCTTTCTTACTAGATATATAGACTCTAACTATGTAATAGACAAGACTAATAGAGTCTTAATCCTTGGATATGTCTTCTTCCTTTATAGTACACTAATCTCCTAGATAAGTAAGAAGCAGAAATCTGTAGCCACATCTATAATAGAAGCTGAATACATAGCTATAGGTATATATATAAAACAGTTATAGTTCCTTAGTACTCTTTTAAGAGAGCTTAGATGCCTAGAGTTAGTAAGAGAATATTCTTACTAACTAAGGATCCTTAGTAACTAGGAAACTGTTACTAGAATCAGGCCAATTTAGCTAAAAGGTAATAACCAAGCTGCCCTTACTCTAGTTAAGGACTTACATGTTTATAACAAGTCTAAACATATTAATATCTTATACAATGCTATAAGAAAGCTCTAGTGGAACAGACTTATCTCTATAGAATATGTGAATATAAAAGAGATAGTAGTAGATAGTCTCACTAAGCTAAAGAATAGACTATAGTTTCAGGAGTTTATAAGGCAGCTCTACCTTATATAAGAGATATATAAAAGATAACTCTAAGCCTTAGAGTTAAACTAAGAGGAGTCTAAAAGAAAGATTTTAGTTACTTGACTCCTCCTTAGTTAGACTTTATAAAGTCTTAAATGCCCTTACTAATGTTAGACCTATTACTAACTATAATATTACTATATAGTACCTAGCTAAACTAGACACCCCCTAAGGCCAAGTACTAGTTAATATTAAAGACCTCCTCTATAGTAGCTATTATCTCCTCTACTAGTATGTAGTCACTCTACTCCCTAGCTTAATATAAGATCCCTATAGCTAAGAATAGTGCACTCTAAAGACTATTAGGGAATCTAGGGAGCTATTAGAATTAGCTATAAGAAAGGACAGGGGCAACTTACTAGATAGTCTATATCCTAAACAATCCACTCCTATATAAGAGAGGAGGAAGATCTTATAGAAGGCATTTCTTTTGCCTTTTTATAAGAGATAGTAGTATAGAAAGTTTGTTAGATTAACAGTTAGTACTGTCTAGTTATTAGTCTAAAAAGCAAGTACTTAATAACTAATCAAGATTAGGACTAGCATTTAAGTGCTACAGATAATCTGTTAAAAGATCTAACTATATAGTATAAGTAGGAGTGTTAAGAATGTATCCTAGATAGTTAGTCTAGATATAGACTTCTAAGCATAGTTCTAGATACCTGAGGCATCTACCTAAGGCTTAGCAAGAGGTATATCTTGCTTCTCTTTCTTCTCTTCTTAGATAAATAACAAAATCAACTTTGTATTTAGTTCCTAGTATATTACTACTATACTATATATATAAGTCAGTTCAAGATTAATCCCCTATTCTTCTTTACTACGCTATACCCTCCTTGACATTGTGTGGTATATACAACACGCCCTCTACTTTTAATATCTATATCTAAGGATAGTTAGGTTATAATAGTATCCTTAGCTACTTAGTATAATATAGGTAGGGACTATAGGAGATATTTTAGCCTTTTCTCTTAGCTCTAGTAGTAAGCTTCCTAAGGATTAATCTTAGTAATCCTCTTACCTAGGCCTCTAAGGTGTCTCTATACTTCCCTAATTGTCTTATTAGGTAATATCCTAAATATAATAAACTACTTAATTAGACCTATAGTATAGGACTTTAGGACTCTATTATACTTATTCTAGAGAATTACCTATATCTTAGCTACTAGTATAGTAATATACTATGTCTCTAGCTCTATCTTATTATCTTTACTAATACTATATCTAATACTAAACCTATATACTATATTATCTTTTAAGAAGTATTGATTCTAAGTAATATATATCTAGAGACTAGTATCCTACTAAACTATGTATAGGTTCCCTCTAATAATTAGTTAGCTAATTGCCTAGAACTAGTCCTTCCCTTCTAGCTTATCTATCTATAGCTTAAACTATCTCTTCTAGTTAGTTCTGTCTAGGATTAGAATCCTTTAGCTCTTCTTGTCCTCTTAGTCTATTATAGAAATAGGTAAATAGAATAAATAATTAGTAGAATGCTTTAGACTAGCTAAGGATTCTAGAGAAGAGTAATTTCTTATAGTAGGGAGACTAGCTCTAAGGGATAGGGATTTCTTATATTTAGGAAATTACTAAGACTTAGATCTTTCTCTCTTAGTAGAGTTTCTATTACTAGGTAGTAGGAAGGCTAAGTAGCCTCTTCTAACTCTAGTAATACTAGGTGTAATAGTAGAGAACTAGGCAGGTATTAATAAAGTAGAAATATACTACTGTCTTATAGAGATCTTTACTAACTTATATACTACTAGGTATAAACTAGCTTCGTTAGTAATATAGTTAGGGAAACTTCTAGGCTCTAAATGTTTTCTATAAACTATAAGGGATATAAGTAACCTATACTAACATAGGTTGCTCCTATTTAGTATATAAACCCGGGCTTATAACCTATTAAAAGTAGAGGGCGTATTATATACTATATAATATTAAGGAGGGTATAGCGTAGTAAAGAAGAATAGGAGATTAATCTTAAACTAACTTATATATATAGTATAGTAGTAATATGCTAGGAACCAAATACAAAGTTAATTGAGTTAGTTATCTAAGAAGAGAAGAAAGAGAAGCAAGATGTACCTCTTACTAAGCCTTAGGTAGATGCCTTAGGCATCTAGAACTATACTTAGAAGTCTATATCTAGACTAACTATCTAGGATACATTCTTAATAGCGAGTACTATTTAGACGTATTCGGCTTCTATACTAGAGCAAGTAACGATTAGTTGTCTACTAGACTTCTAGAGAATTAGTAAGTTACCGAGTATAAAAATAAAACCCTCTATTAATCGCCTATTATCTACGTCGTCGGCCTAAGACGCGTTAACGTAGTATAATAGCTTATCGTTATTATCGTCGCCGCTAAGCGTAATACTATAGCCGGCATTATAGACTAAGTACTTTATAACGCGTATAGCTACCTCTAGGTGTTCTAGCGTAGGGTTTCCGAGATAGCGCGAGAGATAGCCTATATAGTAGGCAATGTCTAGTCTTATAATCATAGCTAGCTATAGAAGCTTACTAATAATTGTTTAATATTGCTTCTAAAGTAAAGCGGTAGCTTAGTAGCCCTTAGAAGCCTTATAGAGTCCGTGCCTCGCTTATAACGGTATATATAGTAGTAAGGAAGCCTTGATCTAGTACTTCTTACTAAGACGGTCTATATAGGTAGTCTAGCTAATAAACATAGTATTGGAGCTATAGACAATGTTTATTCCGAGATAGTAGTATACTAGTCTAAGCTCGTAGATCTTAAAGCGGTCTCTAAGTTAATCCGCTATAGTATAAAGCGCCTTAGTTATACCCGTAGCGATTATGTTATCTACGTAAATAGCGATAGTAACCTCGTCGTTACGGAACACGTATATGTTAGTACTAATTACTATAAAGCCGATAGAAGTTATAAACTTCTTAAGTTCTTAGTACTAGAGAAGCGGTAATTGCTTAAGTCCGTAGAGCGCTCTCTTAAGTAGGTAGACCTTGCCGCGTATCTTAAAACTATACAGCATTTAGATATAGATGTTACGCTTATTAATTAGTATATTAAGAAACGCCGTAATTACGTTAAACTACTAATAATCCAAACCCTTTATTACTATCTATATTAATAGTATACGGACTATTACTAGCTTGACTACTAGCGCGTAGGTCTCGTTATAATCAATGCCTTCACGTTATATGAAACTACGTACAACCTAGCGTGCTTTATAGCGTATAATGTTACCTTAAGCGTTACGCTTAATAGCGAATACCTAGCGTCCTTATAGGACGTTATAACCTACTAGTTTATCTACTTCTTACTATGTATTATTATCTATCAAGCTCTTTATCTCTTTAACCGCTACGGTATACTACTCCTTTACCTATAGTAATAATATAGCTACCTTATAGGACTACGGTATCTTGATTTCTTAACTATTACTAGCCTATATAGAGGCTATAAACGCGTAGATAGCCTCGTACGGCATACTAGTAATATAGCTATTCTATAGGTCTCGAACGTGCGCGAGTAGTCGTCTCGTATAGTTAGAGTAGCGTAGTACTAGTAGTTAGATCTCGAGTTATTAAGGAGCGACTATTACGTCTTTAATAATGTCTTTAATATCGTTATTTAGTAGCTCCTCGTTATATATAGGAGCCTCTAGAATAATACGGACATCTGCCTATAGCGTAGAGTCGTCTAGTTAAGTGTCGCTTACTTAATTAATTATATTTAGAAAGAAGAAGTCGCTAAATTCCTCTATATCGTTAATAGCTTTATTAACGAGTAAAGTGTCGGTAAACTTAACGTCCTTAGTACGTATAATGCGATTACTAATAAGTATACGATAGAGAGAGTAGTTATAATAACCTACTAATTAACCTACCTTACTACGAGCTTCAAACTTATCGCCTCGAGCTATATTATAGTTATATATAATAGCCGTAGTACCGTAAGCTCTTAAATAATCAAGTCTAGGCTTGTATTACTATATAGCCGCTTACGAGGCGACAATAGCGTATAGCGTATTATTAAGCGTCTATAAGTAAGTAATATTAAGTAGGTAGACCGTAGTAGAGACTACTTCTAGCTACTACTTTATTACGAGTCGTACGGTAAGTATAAGCTTACGCGCCTTTATACTAATAATGTAGTTACTTACCTCTACGCGTCTATTCTACGTTAATAAGTTTAGTGCTATAATACGTAGTTAAATACCGTTGTCTATAGCCTATTATAATAGCGCGTTTCTACTATACTCGCGCCCTCTATCGAGTACGTAGATTAGAATACTAAGGTTAAGTTAAGTCTAGACATACTAACGGTATTACTTAAAGAATATCGCTACGGATAACTTGAAGCGTAACGTATAAACATATTAGTAGAGTAAAGTTACGTCTATAAATAGAGTATAATACTTAGAGCCGTCGTAGGCTAGTATTAATACCGTAACTACGTCTATATAGATAATAGTATATATTTAAGTCGGTCTATTACGTAGAATACGGCTATATACGCGTTGAGCGAGTGCTTAGCGATATAGTAAGTAGTTAGTAGTCTTGCCTATACCTATAATATAGATTTAGCCGTTAGTAGCTATCTTGTCGAGTATTAATTAATAAGAGTAACCGAGTCGGTCGTGCTACTCGTCTACTATTACTAAGGGTACTCTAGGTTAAGTACGTAAGTTAGTAAGTGCTGTTTAAACTAGCGTATTAATCTATAAGTATAGCAAGCCGTCTTGCTTTATAACGCGTATAATAGTAACTATGTTACCGTTCCTACCTCTCGTATAAAGCGTCTAAAGCTCCGTTAAGTAATAATAACGCTTATTATAGAGTTGTTCTATAGAAATCAGGTTAGCTACGAGGCCTAGTACAAACAACGCGTTTATAAACTATATATCTTGTCTAGTAATACGTAGCTTAATCGTATAGCGCGTAGTAGCTATAAGATAACTATTACCTGTCTTAATATAGATAGTATATAGCGTACTATTAATAATAACCGATTTATCGTACGTTATATATATTATCGCGCTAGAATCGACTACCTAAGCGTTAGAGCTTAATACGGCTTATAAAGCGCGTACTATTAACTCGTTAAGGACAATGTCGGTTAAAGCTATAAATATACGCTACGAGTCCGTAGTCGTAGTTATATTAAGTTATAAGTAGTTACTTCTAGACTATCCTTAAGTAGACTTCTTCTATTATTACTTCTATAGACTACGACGATATTCTACCGTTATATAACTAGTCGTCGTGACATAGTTATCGTAGTAGAGGGTAGGATTCTTATCTTTATAGTAGTCCGCTACGATATAGCTAATCTTACTATAGTTATTATACTTCTTCGTACCTCCTAAATTCTACTTTATAGGCTTTACTATATTAAAAGTAGTCTCTAATCGTATACGTACAAACTATTTATTATTAGCGGTAGTAATAACCGACTCGAGTATAAGTTCCTTCCTATTACGTAGCTATATACGCTATATCTAATAGAAGGCTTCTAACGGTAGGTAATAACTAAGTAAACTAATTATCTAGTAGGCTATAAATATGTCTATAACGATAGCCTTAGTGTCCTTTAGGTTATTAACCTTACGCCTGAATTCGTTAGTAAACTTCTTAATATCCTTACTATTAAAGTAGTATTCTAGGAACTCTTCGAAGTCGCTAAAGTCGCGTATAAAGCCCTATTAACCGTAGGTCTTTTAGAGTTACTCTCTAACCTTCTTAGAGGTTTTAAGAGTAGTAAGTATAACGTAGACGTGATTAGCGTATTATATAAGTATATATAGGCGTGCTTGTTAGTCTCTTACGACCTATTTATCTACCCTGTCTTGAAAGGCTTCTTATATCTCGTCCTTGTTTTAGACGAGTAGTTTAGTACGTAATCTATTAATATAGCGGAGTAGTCTCGCGCCCTAGAGCGCTAATTTAATTGAATCTTCCTATTAGATCTAATTCTCTAACCCCTTTAGCTTGAAGCTAATAGAGGGAATAGTATTAGTAGATATAGTACTTAATATAGTGCCCTAGAGGGTCTTCGAGTCGCCTTATTAGAGGTCTTAGAGTCGCCTACTAGAGATCTTTTTAAGTCGCCTACTAGAGGTCTTTAAGTCGCCTTGTTAAAGGTCTTTAAGTCGCCTACTAGAGGTCTTTAAGTCGCCTTATTAAAGGTCTTTAAGTCGCCTACTAGAGGTCTTTAAGTCGCCTTATTAAAGGTCTTTTTGTTATACTAGATAGCGCTACTCTTGCGAGCGGTAGTACGAGGGCTCATAACTAGTTAATGTAATAAGTTGATTATTATTGTAAAGAAGTAACTAGCTACGGAAACCTCGAGTTGCGAATGCGTGTCGACATTCTTGGCACGCTAAAGTGCCTGAGGCATCCATACTAATCAAGTCCAACGAGCATTGGCGAGTAGTCCGTTCTGGCCGAAGACGTACGCTTATGATGCTCCGGAGGCGCAGGAGCTGTACGATCGATTTGCGGAGTTGGCTGGATGCGCTGGTCAGGGAAGTCTGAAGTGCTTGAAAGGGGCGGATGTACAAGTCTTGAGGGAGGCGAGTTTGGCTGTGAGTGCGCTGCATACTTACACAACTTCGTCGAATAGTTGGGCACCAGTGATCGATGGAGTGTTTCTCAAGGAGCCGCTGAGTGAAGCTGCAGCGAAGGGAACTGTGGATCTCGATGTGGGATGGAGCATGTACAACACTCACGAGGGAGAGAACTTCATTCCGCCTGGATTTCAGAACTCGACTGCAGCTGGAGGGTTCAATTCTTCAGAAGCATCGTTCAGCTCGTGGTTACGAGGATTTCTGCCTGGATTGTCGAAGCGCGAGTTGAGTAGGGTCGCCGCTCTCTATCCGCCTTCCGGCACCGCTGAGGAACTGACGTACAACACGACCTATGTCCGAGCAGGCCTGATCTATCGAGATACGGTACTCACTTGTCCGGCGTTATGGATGGCGAACTCCAGCCGGCAGGATGCATACTTTGGGCAGTATACCATTGATCCAGCAAAGCACGCCAGCGACACTGTTTATGTAAGTCTTCGCCAATATCCCATCGAGACCACCTGCTGACACTCAGGTTAGTGGAATCAAGTCAACACCATTCAAAAGACCAATCTATTTATCTACGAAGGTTTTGCAGGAGCTTTTGCTTCGTTCTTCAAGACTGGCGATCCGAACGCCTACAAGCTGACCAACTCAAGCCAAGCTGCTGTGCCGGAACTGAATCAAGGAGGGGAACAGTGGATCATCGGAAGTAATGGTTTCGCTACAGGACCGACGGATATGCTGCAGCGGAGATGCGCGTTTTGGCAGAGTGTTGCAAGGAGAGTGCCGATATGATGCTTGTCTGGTCTTCCAATGGCAGAGGACAATTTGGAATGAGTTTAAGCTCCTATCTCAAGTCGTACAATAATTAGTACCCTACGCTTGCTCCATTCGTGGTTGGGCGGTGAGATTGGATTGTGTTCGAGACTCCATTATTCTCTGCTGTTGGATTCAGCGGAACTGTCTTCAGGTGGCTCACTGTACGTGAGACCCATTGCTCCCTGCCATGCGCCGATTGTCATGCACCTACATCTCATCATCACTCATGCATCGCTCGCTGAGCACCGCTCTACGCCTGCAACCACCACCCGGCAAGATCGCTAAACAACATGCGCCCACCTTTAAACTGGCTCAAGTAGCCAAGCGCGGCCGCTATGAAGTCTGAAGTGTAGCCTGCTTCACACCCTCTGTCACCTCCTGCACAGCATCACCAGCTTGAGGCTTCTCTGCGCCGTCCTTTGCTGAAGCCTCGACACCTGCACCAGCTCCATCTGCTTGCGCAGCTCTCTCAGCGGCCTTCTTGGCCTTCTTCTTGTCCTTATCAGCTTTTCGTGCGGCCTTCTTCTTCGCTTCCTCCTCCTTAGCCTTCTTCAGCTCGTCACCACCAAACATCTCCTTCCAGACTTGTTCTTGCTCTGGCTTAATGTTCTTGAATAAGTGTGCAGCCTTGCCGATTTTGTGGCCAGCTGGAATGCTCTCTGCTTGCCAGTCATCTGGGATGATCAAGAGCTCTGCTTGTAATTGTGATAGGATACTCTTGGTTGTGAGAGGCATGTAAGGAGCGATGAGTGAAGCAAGCAGGTGGATGTGCTGAACTGCGACGTTGACCACGGCATCACATCTGGCCCGCTCATTTGTGAAGAGGTTGTTGTCCAAACGATTTGATTGCAGAAGCAGGTTGCCAAGAGACGAGATCTCACGAGCAGTGATGATACCAGCCTTAAGATGAACAGCATCCATGTCTGTGATGTACTGCTTGACCTTTGCGTTGGTGTCTGCGATATGCTTCTTCAGCCCAGCAGAAACGTCCTCAGGTAGGCTGTCCTTTGGCCATGCTGGGATGACACTGTCGTAGTTGGCAGAGTTGACGAACTTGAGCACGCGGTTCACGAAGTTGCCGAAGTTGGCCACGAGCTCGTTGTTGTTGGCTGCGATGAAAGCGTCCCACTCAAATTCTGTATCGGAAGTCTCTGGTCGTCGCAGAAGGAGGAAATATCGCCAGACGTCGGGAGACAGGCCGGTTTCCTGTGATGATCAGTGAGTGCTTACCAAGAGTTCCAATACTCGACTTACCTTGGCGCTGTTACCAAAGACACCAATATTCCTCGACTTGCTGAACTTGCCGCGCTCGTAGTTGAGGTACTCGGTTGTAGACAGAGTGTTCAGCATAGTCCACTTATCGCCCGTACCCAGCTGCGATGAGGGGAAAACAACAGTATGGAATGGTACGTTGTCCTTGCCCATGAACTGATACAACTGGACGTTGTCTGGATTCCGCCACCACTTCTCCCAGTGCTCTGTGTAGTTGGCAGTGATGGAGACGTAGCCAATGCACGCATCGAACCACACGTACATGACCTTGTCATCGTAGCCAGGCAGTGGAACCGGCGTGCCCCATTTCAGGTCTCTTGTGATACCGCGAGGCTTGAGACCTTCACGGATCCACGCATTTGTAATGTTGATGCCATTGTCGCTCCACACTCCGTCAACCTGGCTCTTCTTGTTCCACTCTGCCGTCTTGTCCTGCAGTTTGTCCAGCTGCAGATAGATATGTCTCGTTTCTCTGACCTCTGGCGTGGCACCATCAAGCTTACATCGTGGGTTCTTCAACTCGAGCGGGTCCAGCAAATGCCCACACTTGTCACACTGATCACCTCGCGCATCGTTGTAGCCACAAAGCGGGCATTCTCCCTCCACAAATCGATCTGCCAAGAAAGAGTTGTGCTGTGTGCAGTATGGCTGTTGCGTGGTCTGCTCCTCCAAGTAGCCATTCTTGTTCAACTTGGTGAAAATGTCCTGGGCAATATCCGTCTGCTGTTGGGTCGGTGTGCGGCCAAAGTGGTCAAACTCGATCTCAAACCAGTCGTAGACTTCCTTGTGCAGTTTGTTGTACTTGTCGCATAATTGCTGTGGTGTGACTCCCTCCTCAATCGCCTTTGTCTCTGTCGCTGTGCCGTATTCGTCTGTTCCACAGATGTACAGCGTGGGGACTCCTCGGGCCTTGCTGTAGCGCGAAAAGACGTCTGCGGAGAGGACTGATCCAATGATGTTGCCCAAGTGAGGAACGTTGTTCACATATGGCAGCGCAGATGTAATCAGCACATTGCGCTTGCCATCTTCTGGCAGAATCACCGGCTTCCCGTTGCCATTCGTTGTCTCGCTCATATCGCGTATTGTTGTGTGAATTCGAGGGGGTGATTGCCCTGTTTGTGGGATTTGTGATCCGCAGGTCGTTTCGACGTCGTGCTATGTGGCGATTGTGGTGGCAATAATCCAGTCTTTGTAGCGAAAGAACGAGTATGTGTTATTGTGTATTTGTGACTGCTGTTTCTGAGATTACAGTCATCGCGCAACTTCCCAAAAAGTGCCCCGCTATCGCCATTTGAAACAATGCAGGGATTCCCGGCACAGGCCGAGACGAAACCATCCCCGTCCTCACCCTGACGTCTACGGCCTCCTCTTCTTCTACACGTCTTTCACATGTCCACAATGTCATCAAGTGTGTTATGCGTGTGGAGTGGTTACAGGAGGAGGAAAGACTCTGTCATCTACGGCAGCCGGACAACGCCTTCATGATGAAGTCTATCGCAATCTGCACGACTGTGGCCAATGCCTGCTCGACCTATTCGTAGTTCTACACTGGCGGAGACCAAGGCCTACACTGCATTCCCCGTGACAGCAAAAGTTCCACGAGAGCCTGCCAAACCTACAAATACGTCTTCGCCAACAGTCAAAGCGTCCTTCGTCACCTCTACTTGTATGAACCAATAGCCTCACGGAAAGCCGCTTGACCACTCTCCAAGATCGCCTTGTGGCCCTCCAGATGAGCACGCTTGTGCATGACCTCATCCGCCTCAGCGGCAAGGTACTCGACCTCACGATCAGACATGTCATTAATTGCGAGAGGTGACAGAGTGTCTTGCGCAAGATTGTGCAGCAGATGTCGCTCCACCACCATGTCTGTCACCGCCGTGATGAAGTAGCGCACCTTGTCCTAGAGGGGTGTGTTAGCAAGATAACCATCCCATTGGAGTAGCTCCAGCGACGTAGAGGCTGCATACCTTGTAGTACGCCAACTGGCTGTCCAGTGCGTCCTCCGAGGAGTTCTTGTCCATATCTGGCTCGGTAATCTGCTTGAGCTTGGTGGCCAACAGTTGAGCATTGATGAGTGTCTGCTTCCGGCCGTCTTCGCCATCGACCTCAACCTTGGCTTGATCCATCAAGGACTGAATCTTGGCCGTGGTCTTTTGGGTACGAGCCTCTTGCACATTGGCAGTGTACGAAGGGTCATAAGTGATGGGCTGGCGCTGCTTGTCCATGATGAGCTGGCGTAGCTCATTTCCGGCGTTCTTGCGGCGCTGTTCGACAGCTGCCATTAAGCGCACGGCTTGCAGCTTGACGGACACATCCTCAAACACGACCTCGCCAATAGCGGCCTTGACAAAGGCGGCGCAAAGCTCGTGGATCCGGTCGATGTGAGCAGTGGCCAGCTTCTCCCAATTCTCGGACTGCTCCCAGAAGAGCTGGGACATGAGAAGAGGATTGAAGTTCCCGGCAAGCTCACGACCTCGTGTGCGTACGAGGATCTGCTTGACCCAGTTCACAGCATCTCCGCGCGACAAGGTTTGCTGAAGGACCTTGGCCTGGGCGTACTCTTCGATCAGCTCCGGCTCAGGAAGATCGGTACGCGAATTGGTGCCCACTTCACCAGCTGTGCTCCAGATGCGGTACTTGTGTCCGAACTGACGCATCTGGCTGGCGAATTGAAGATTGAGGTACTGCACAGTCGCACGAATACGACGAATGTTAGCTGGGTCTATGATGCTCTTGTCGGTATCGATGGCGCCAAAGAACGGATGCTCGTAATGACCATCGACTGCGCTGGTGACGATGTGCTGGTAAGCGGTCGCCACGCTCATCAGAAAGCGCTTCTGTTCAGCCACGTTGGATCGCTTCTCCCCGAGTGAGTCCAGCGCTGCCATTGTCTGCAAGTGCTTGGTATTCAGCTCCGCTTGAAGATTCGGAAGCTCTTTCTTGAGATGCTTGAAGAGTAGCTTGGAAAGCTTCGTACGAAGTGACTCGATGCCCTTGTCGCCTTCTGGTAGTGTACGATACTGTCCGCTGCCAAGGAAGGCGCGCTCTGCGCTGTTGCGCGCCTCGAACGAAGAGTCAATCTCATCTTCGGACCGGTTCTTGAGCATGTGCCAGCCCAGCTCAAAGTAGATGTCGCTGTTCTGAGCTAGATTGATCCAGGTGGTCTCGTTGGCAGAGCCGGTCCTCAGATAGTCTGGCTTGGTGATGATACCGAGAGTACGCTGGCCGTCCTTGTCGACTTCCTTGCATTTGGTGAGGATGCCCTGGTTGGCGTAGTCGTCCTTCGCAGAGATCACCGCAAGCATGATGGTGCGCTTCTCGGCGATGTAGTCACCAACCAAGGAGTGAATCAGCTTCACGTCTGCCTCGGACTGGTCCTTGTTGGCAGAGAGGATCAGGCCGGGAAGGTCGACGAGTGTCAGCTGAGGCCGATCTGGGCCTGCGATCTCGACACTGAGAACATCACGAGAGAAGGCGCGGGTCGAGCTCTGGTCCCGAATATCGCCTGTTGGTGCGTTCAGGCCCATCAACTCCGTTGCTTTCTCGATGAGCTGTGGTAGCTCTGAGAAGTCAGAAATGGTCTCGCTGAAGGCCGACAACTTCGCCTTCTCTGAGACTGGACGGGAGCTGTCCGGGATGATCTTGGTGTGGATTGACTCGTCCACATCACGACGAAGGATGATTTCTGTTGCGAAGCGAGTACACAGATTCTCTTTGCGAGGGAACGGGACTTCAGTGATAGCTTCGAGTACCGAAGACTTGCCAGACGACTGGTTGCCGCAGACAACGAGCTGTGGCAATGGTAGAATGGAGCCGAGCCCGCAGGTGCGAAGGCGATCCACCATGTCAAGTACCTGACGGTACTCTTTGCTCTGGAGGCCATCGAGAGAAACAGTCGCCAGCTTTTCGGTCACCGTCTCGACACTGTTTGCGGCCGGCTTGGTGCCATTGGCACCGTTAGTCTTGCTGCCCTTACCCATGATGTCGTCTAGGATGTTGGTGGCGACGTAAGTGCTTTTGGATGTGATGAGAAAGGGTGTCAATAAGTGAGGTGGAAGTTGAGGGTCGATCTTGGACTTCGTCGATTTCCTCAGAATGTGCGAGACCAAGACTGCAAAGGCAAGCTACTGCAAGAAGTGATTGTTGTGGTGCACAACGCGTGTGAATACGTGTGAAAGTGAAGCTGAGTTCGCTTGGAGCGTTTGTTGCATAAACGCGCGGGAAGCTGCATCTTGCCGATACCAGTCAAGAGATGATGGCGCCACGACGCGTACAAAGTTTCAAAGGTTGCCTGAAGTGTGTTTGTATCTCTGCGAGGGTCGAAAGATTGTGTTGGCATCATGTTGGCTGGAGTGAGACCAAGCAAACTCGCGTGGAGCAAGTCTCGCGGTTCGCCATCGCTCCTGCGAGAACCTGGCAAATGGGTGCCTGCAGTCTGCAACGCGCAATGAAAGAAGACAAACGAGTCACAACCCCAGCTTAGATGCAAGTTGCGTACTGCAGACTCCTTGTGCGCACGAGGTGAAGTGGAAGATCAGTGCTTGATGTACCACCGCGGGCCAACCCGTCCTCGCGCGGTCTTACCGACCGACGATGATATGCAAGTGAGCTGGACGACTTAGTCTGGCGTACAGATATCTGTGATGGACATGTTCATCGATATTGGTCGTCATCATACAGCACGCTGAGGAATCTCGTGATGCGCAAATGTGCAGTGTGGTTGATGGAATGTCGAAGTTATCCCTTGCATACTCGATCGAAGCCAGGGACATGGAGAAGTGCAGACCGTGCTGTTACAACAGTACTGGACACTTTCCAGCAGCATCTCGACTGTCATATGTGCACTGCATACAATCGCAATGTGGGCCCAAACAGTGAGCTCATCCACCCACGTCAGAGTTGGAGCACTTTTCGTGACACTGATCCCACTCTCATACTGTTCATGGAGGCTACGTCCGAAGTTGCAGCACGATGAATCGAACGTATCCTCTTCAAGCCAGCTGAGTTCCAACGAATGGCAAGAGCAATGGCTGAATACAGACCTGCTCCAGCCTTTCGATTCAACGGCTATTCAGGTGAAATGCAACGAGACAGAATGGAATCAGAACCTGGTATTCGACCTTCACAATGGCAACGGAGGTATCGGCAATGTGCGTGCACAGGTCACGGACTTTGTATTCTACGCCATGGAGATGGGTGCATCGATTGTGCTGCCTAGTATGGCGGCTCGACAAGATGACAATCTGGTTGATGTTTGGAGCGCTGGCGAAGAAGACTTCAGCTACATGTTTGACGAAGTGTGGTTTCGAGAGAGCATAGCTGAAGCATGTCCTCAGATGGTCGTGTATGGCCATGATGAGGTCGAGGCTGGGTGGAGAAAAGTCGAGCAGACATACGACGCCAGAGTGCCCAGAGCGAGAAAGCACTCGACCAAGGAGGAATGGGTGCAGCAAACGAAGACTTGGCTCGCGGACCACAGCGTAACGAGTAATACTCGGACTGTTGTCAATGTCGAGCGCGATGAATGGGAGACAAATACCAGAGGCGAGCGAGCAGAGTTTCGACTAGCGCTTGGCATGCTGTTCCGCACCCGCCAGGACATGCGACGATACGCGGCTGCCGCAACGCATTCTTTGGCAGTGAAGTATGGCATCGAGATGCTGCCATGGGCCAGTCTCCACCCACGAGCATACTATGGCGCCCATCTTCGCACCGAATCAGACACAATTGCGGCAGGATGGTTAGCGGCTCCTTCCAGCACAGAAGTTGGCTTGGACTTTGCAGCACAGACAGACTACTACATGGAGGCTGCAATTGCCAATGACCTCTCTGTGATCTTTGCTGCTTCCGGTAACATGTCTGAGATTGGGCGCTTCAAGGTCAAAGCTGCGTCAAGCAGGCCTCCACTCACCGTAGTGAGCAAGTGGGACCTTCTCTCGACCGATGAGAGTGAGTCTTTGCGCGGTATGCACTGGGACCAGCAAGCACTTGTGGATCTGGAGATTTTGAAACGTTGCTCCGTATTTGGAGGTATGGCCAAGAGCAGCTATGCGTTCTTGATCGCGATGGCGAGGACAGCATGGATGGAGCAGCACAAAATGGTGCAAGATCCTTGGTTTGCCCCGCATGAAGATGCGATGGTCGCCTTCGATAATAAGCTCAATAAGATATGGGGAAGGAATCAGGTGAATGAGGAGCGAGTCCCGACTGGTGCTTGGCCTTGAAAGAGATTCGCGTTGGCTGTTTGTGTTATTACTGTGATCGCGATCTGTTATAGCTACCTTGTGCCGAATCAATTCTCTGGGCCTGACACAAGCTGCAGTTGAGTATACTGCACGCCGCTGCATGATCTTTCACTTGTTCGATGATGCTTCCCAACCATGACTCAGCACTCTATCCTCTCGAGACCTCAACCCGACATTCTTCAAATTAGCTGCGTCACAGTAGGCCTCGCTTGTACAGTCGGTGTCACTGTAGCGACAGCCAACACAGCTGTTGTGTAGGTGCCGAACAGTGTGGTTTGTAGACTGATGGTATTCGTCGCCGTCTGGACGTCTGTGACGGGGACCACTGTGATGATCTGCTGTGTGGAAATGATCGTGCTTGTGACAGCCAAAGTCTGCAAGCTTATCAGAGTCGTGGGGATAGTCTGAACGATTGACCGCAAAGCCGTGGAATCTGGAAGTGTGGTCGGAATTGTCAGGCTCCGAATCACGCTAGAGGTGATAGTTATTAGCCGTGTCGTGATTGAAGTGATGGCCACTGGAAATCTCGAGAGAATCGTTGTTGTCGTATACGCCGTACTGGGATACTGGTAGACTGGAGGAGAGTAGACAATCCTGCTTGGCGTATCGTAGAAGCGAGGTTTGATTGCAGACTGTGTTTTGCCAGCCTTCATCTGGGTAGGGTCAGAACTGTATACAGACCACATAGTAGTACACTGGGTTGGTAGTTGCGGTGATGACTGGTCCGAGGCCGACTGATTGTTCCACAGCGCCGCCATTGAGATAGTAGACCCAGCGTTCCCCAGAGTACTCCCAATTAGCTACGCCGGGTGGAGCTCATGGAGCTACATAAAATCAGCGCGGTTGGCTAGACGAGGGTATCTCCATGATGGGCTACGCACGATAGTAGACACCCTGTACCCGCCTGAACTCGAAACCAACGCACGAGGGATTTTCCGAGCCTGATGAGAAGTCAGACTTCGTTCATGCAAGCTCAGAGCGTCGTGCTGACTCGCACCTGTGGTAACACTCGTTGACGCCACCTGGATCGTTCGAATATGGATTGTCACTTAGCCTGACAGTGTAGAATCTCGTGCCGCCTCCGTTATCCGCATTCGTGATCTGGGCCGAACACCGCATGAAATTTGGTGCCGCTGCATATGGTATGATGCCCTGTTGACCTTCAAATCCTGCATCGTCATACACGATCCTGTCGCTCTGTCCGTGCGAGCATGTAAAGTTCGCAGAGTTGCTATAAGAGGCGCTAACGAGATGAGCAGCTGAGGAAGCAATGGCGAGACATAGCGCACGCATCTTGGTGGTCAGTAGAGGAGACCAGCATGTCAACAAGGATGCCGGGAGAAATTGGTGAAGAAGCGATAGTGCACATTCCAGTGCGGAGCTCGTTGCGAGGCGGGATCTCATGTGAGTCGGCCGATGTCACTCTTCCATCCCGCTTCCGATTGACTTCATTGCCACTCTGTCTGGGCTATACAAAACTCCCCGGGTTGTAAAAAGGCATGAAGCGAAGTCTGCGTCCATGTCATGGTGCTGAGTCGTACTCTTGGCCGTTGCTGGCGGCGTCCACACTGTATCAAGATCTCGCTGTAATTCAACGTAATCAAAGTCAAGAGAAGATTCCATCAAGATCGATGTCAAACGTAGTCCATTGATGGTCTTTCAGGTAGGACAGAGACTGCACTTCAACGAGGGTGAGATCTCGTCAAAGACCGATCAATGTCCGAGCCTTGCCGAAAATCTTGAGGTCCTTCGCGGTCCCCAATTTAACTTCATCTCTCAATGAAGACTCTTTCGCCGTGCTATGATTGAAAGTTCCCACGTCGATGGAGGCTACCATAGTGCTTCAAGAGGTGTAGCCTAATGCTGCGACCCGCCCTGCGCACATGGTTTCAAGATATTTCATCAGCCAAAGCTGCCAATGGGATGACTGACCGGACGCAATTCAGCAAGTCATATGAAGAACTTGACACTCGCCATGGGTAACAGCAGATCAGTCAATGCGCACTTCGGAGGGAGACGGTGAGCGAGGACAGCAGTGCGAATCCCTTGCATGCTATGCGTGCCTGGCGAAGTGCAAATTTCCTTTTCTTCCAGACATGCGCCTCGATATTCTTAGACTTGCGCACCATCATCGCGATGCTGAACGCGAAGAATAACTCACTTCAGTTCCTCCTCGGCTTAGCACTAACATGCATGCTTGTGCTTCACTACTATCGAGAAGCATCTCAGGCTAGGCAGATCGAGTCCGCAGAAAGAGCTCTTGCTCGCCTCCAGTCCGACATTGGGGATGAACAGCTAGTCGGAAGCTCTGAGCAGAAACCCGAACAACTCCTATCGGAACTTCGAACTTCACACAACTGGAAACCGTCCGGCCAGAAGTCCTCGCCCGCAGCATCGGACCAAGGACGAGATCTGATATTGTACTCCTACCACGAGACCGAGGGTGCTGCAAAGAATTTTGTCTTCTTCATGACACACGCCCTGCATGCCAAAGCCGACTTCATCATCATCATAAATGGCGACCATACGCAAGATCTCGGGGCTGTGAGTGCCTTGCCGAACGTGCGGATCGTGGAGCGAGAAAATCGCTGCTTTGACTTGGGCGGATACAACGAGGTCTTCCAGACTGATGCTACTTTGATCACGAGATACAAGCGCTTCATGTTCATCAATGACTCTCTCCGTGGTCCCTTCTTCCCAGCATGGGCAGACAAGATCTGCTGGAGTGATGCTTACTGGGACAAATTGGACGAGAGAACACGTCTCGTGGGTCAGTAGAGCGGCTATGGGGAAGTGCTGCGTCTTTACTGACTATTTGTTTTCTAGGCATGAGCTGGAATTGCGCAAATGGCATTCCATATCCGCCACACCTGCAGAGCATGATCTTGGCCTTCACACGAGAAACGCTCCAGGAGCTCCTATTGCCACACATGAAGTGCTTCGAAGACATGCATAGCGCAGTAGCAGATGGAGAGACGGCTATCGCGCAAAGAGTTATGGCTGCTGGCTATGATGTGTATGCAATGGAGAGTCGTTTCGCAGCCCACGCTGGCGACATGCGGAAGAACACAACGTCTTTCTTGGAGTGGTGTGTAGACACCCCAGACACAGTAGGCAGAGGTACGTCCACATTCCACTATGCCACTGCTTGTCGAGAGATGTGTTGTTAGAGATTGTTTGTCAGATCCCGGGCGAACCTCTGGCTTACATCGTTGCATCAGGTGGCGATGATATTTTGCATACGGGTAACTACCTGGGCAGCACTCTTCACCCATACGAGACAATGTAAGTACGCAGGAGTGGCTGACACGAGATGAGTGATCTGACCTGCCAGGCAGCTTCGCGAAGACGAATCGTGACTGGGACGAACGAGATCGGAAAGTTATCGACATCTTGACAGAGCATGCCGATCTGATGCACTATTCAAGTTATGATACTTGCATATGAGTGTTGATGCTGGAAGGATTCTGGAGTTTTTATAGTATGCGAACCAGATTTGTTCTTGATGCGAATCCTCCAGAGAAAGTCGCAGATGACTCCATCTTGCCACAGCTGACTTGTCCAGATGGCGCACGCTCATGGATATATGTAGACGAAGCTGTTGCGAAAGTGCGATGATGACAAGGGCGTCAGCAATTGTGCTGACCAAACTTTTTGGCTCAATTTACGAGCGTTGACATCTCAACATGATCCTGTGAAGTTCAACTGCGTCTCAGCGCAGAACGTGCGCCTCATATCAACCACAACTTGGACCATCTGATTGCGTGAACACAATCGCACCATTGCGGTGTCTCACCCTGAGCAAAACGAGAACGAGAACGGCCTTGGACCCCTGCTGCAGATAACGGATAGATAAAATTAGCTTCATTGCTCAGATCCGCCAAGAGGACCGGAGTCCGGTGATCCTGGGACAATCACTTGCTGCTGGACGAGAGAATCACCACTTCATTGAAGGAGGGCCTGAAAGAAGCTCCATTTGACGAGCATAAGGTGGATGAAATGCCGGCGCAATTCTCGCAGAGGAGCGACAATCCAGAAGACAAGCAATGGGCGATCTTGAAACAAGATCACAATTGCGGGGAAAGCTAGCCAAGCGTGCTGCAGATGAGCTCCTCAACATCTCACGTGTGCGTTGCTACACCATATCGAGCCAATCCCACGACAACGCCGTGTCAACCATTGGACGATGCTCCATGTGCACCGCTACGTCGGGTGCTTATCGACGACAGCCAGAGACTGTGCGCAGAAACAAGGCGTACGGCAGCCGGATTCCGCGAATAGTTCCCTCCAGCCGCGTGCTATACTCGCACTCCTTGCACCTCTAGTCGGGATGAGTAGGAAGCTCATCAAATGTGGCTTGAGCTACAATAAGTAAGTATCGCATGCCCTCGCTCGTCGCGTTTCATAGACTTTCCGAATCATCGTGACTCCTTGACCTCACCTGCCGCTGCTCACTTTCTTGCACTGGTCGTGCTTGCCTCGCTCGAAGCTCCAACCTCTGAATACAACTCAATCAACCTCATCTCCCACCTCTACACCTCAAACTCTCCTCAACCTAGCAGAAAAGACATCATGGCCGCACCAAGAGCTACCCAGTTCATCGCCCTCCGAAACTTGGCCCGAGGCAGCCAGCAAATCCGTCAGCTGTCCATGACTGGCCCAAAGACCTTCGCTTCTCCAGTGCTTGAACGTCCAGTACTCAACCTACCACGCGATATCGCTGGACTTCGTGCGGAGTGCAAGAGAAGAAGCATTGATGCCGCAGGACCTAAGACCGACGTAAGTGATCGCGCCTGTCTCCAGCTCAACAGTAGTACTAACAAGAACACAGCTGATTGCTCGTCTCAATGCACACGAGCTCACGAGATCTCGTGCCTTCAGCACTGCCATCAACAAGACCGAGCGTCCCTCTGCTCAGCAAGACACCAGCAGCAAGCCAGCTGTCCGCCACTTCAACGCTTCTCGCGAACTGAAGGCAGTCAACGATACCTCGACGATCGACTTTGCATTCCTGCCAGATGTTGTCGGACCAGAAAATGTCGATATCTACGCTCAAGTCAGAGTGCCGATCATTCCTACTGGAGTTCCGGCAGCACCAAAGATTGTGGAGCAGGAAGTCGTCGTGATGAAGCCAGAGATCAACGTCATGTCCGCCGATGCGGTCTACCTGCCAATGTCCGAGTCCAGCGATGGGCATGCTATGAACATTGATTTCCACGCCATGGCCGAGAAGGTCGCCATCAACCTCCGCAAGATGAAGGTGCCAGTCGAAGAGCAAGCTGGTCTTGCCAAACAGATCTGGGGCGATATGATCGATGATATGATGGGATTGAAGAGGAAGGCTGCAGCAGTTTGAGCTGGGACTTTTCTGCTTGCTTGTTAATGCGCACTATGCCGGGAGGATGGTTTGAAGTGCTCAAACTATCTGCGCTCTGGGGCTGATAGCTCGCGACTGCTCGTAACGGCCGAGTGCGAGACTGCGGGTGGTCATGTGGAAACAGACCTATGAACAAGAGCATTAATTCGAGAGGCGATGATACCTCAGCTACTCACGTTTCCAACTTGCTTGCGTCTGGGTGGCACGATTACAGACTGACTTCGTTCCAGCAGGATGTCCTTAACGACCGCGTGGATCCCCGCGGCAAAAGTCCTCCGTGTGTCGAGACAGTAGAATCCACAGGACATATTCTCCATGTCAATTAGCACGGCGTGCACAAACGACATGCTATTCGCAACAACTTCATGGCAAACGGAGATACCTCAAGGCTTTGGTTAAGAATAATTTCCAGTGGTGCGCTAATTATGCTCGAGGAACCCAGAGTTGAGTGTGTATGTCGCAACAGCACAGTTGCAGATATACTCCACAAAGACACAAGCAAATGCCAATTGCTTTTGCACAAGTCGCCGCCCGCCAAAACAGATAGAATGCCAGTCGTCGTCCAGACAAACATAGTCGAGCCTTCATCCGCTCTCGCCTCAGATGCCAACAAACAAGAAAACAGAACTGGTGTCCCGGACGATCCTTCACTGGCTTGCCAAACTCGAGGCTGCACGAGACTCCGATCAATCTCATAGCCGCCGCATCACTCCGACCAGTACAGTCCGCAGGAAGCAAAGCTCAGAAGGAGTAGTCGCAACGCCTGGTTTACCGGATTCTGTAAGTCAGAAGGGAAAGATACTCCTTGCGACGAAGAGAATCGGACACCCCGCGAGCGTCTTCTGGCAGGAAGTTCATCTCGTGGCGAACACCCTCATCGTCCTTGAAGCTCAGAAATGTCGGAGTCCGGCAACCAGGAGGAACCACTCTCTTTTCCAAGTCTGACTCGTCTGGGCCGACGATGAAGCCGCCACGACCACCACCACGACCAGGCTGAGCCTGCGGCTGCTCCTTCGGTGGACCACGCACTATGTCGCCCCCCAGTGAAAGCCGCGCGCTACATTGCATCAGCTCTATTGGGCGGTCCAATTCATACTCGGGCCAAGGCTTTGAGCAACACTCCCGACTCGTGCGTCTGGGAATCTTGCATTCTCCGAACTGCTGTCTCTCGCACTGCTGTGCGTTGTGGAAGAGGATGCTTTGCTGGGCATTGTTGACCATGTTGTGGCCACCGATGCTGCCGCAAAATGGTTGGCCTTGGTTGTTGTCGCAACAGCCGTTGACGGGCATGTTGGGGCAGCAGAAATAGTCGCTTTCGGTCTTGTCACATCTGCCGCTTTCGGAGTATCTGTAGAAGCAGATTGATGTACCGCCTGTTGGTACGGCTGTGGTGACAAGAGGAAGCAAGAGTATCGGAAGGAGTGTCACCCGCATAGTGAGAGTCCAACGTCTTTGGTGGTTGAGGCTTTGTGCTTGCGTGATACTTGTTCTTGTTGGGTGGTACTTGAGTTGCTATCGAGTTCGAGGCTTGTGGTCAATCGATGAGGATCCATCCAAGACTGGAGACCGCCCTACCTATATGCCCTGCTCTTGAGCCCTCGTGCACATCGAATCGTGTTTGCCTTGATCATCAACAGCCGCTGCCATCAGGGCTACATATCGCGTTCGAGGTCTCGAGGGACTGTCAGGGTGCGTGACACAAACAACAATCACTCTCCTAAGATGACCTGAAATGTTCTCCTTAACTCCCGTGACCAGACGACACTGACTCTCCCGTTACTGTCCCGAGATGTTTCCAGTACGCGTGATACGAGGCAAACGCTTGTGCTGGCACTTTTATATTTGCACGCGTGAGCTCTGTGAAGCCAGACGGACCGAACGGTCTGGTCACGCAGTCGATCAGATGAGCTTGCCTGAATTTACAGACTGCTTGGTCTTGCTACTGACAGACATGACAACTGCTGGGACTTCAGGTTGTTGATCGATCTTATCATGCACCTGGGAGGATGCTGTCGTGCGATCATTTCGTCAACATCTCGAAGGTGATGTTGGGCAATGTGCATATGCGACTTGATCTATCAACCACTCAAGACATGCCTCTATCTGTGGCACCAGAGCTTTCGACGCGTGTCGCGATACTATATAAAGCACGATGGCTTCTGCTCTGCAGCTGGGTCAAGCTTGAAAACAGATCACTCGCTGATGTAGCTCTTTTAGGATCCCAACAATGCGCAAGACCTCATCGTGGAAGAGGATCACGCCTCTGCAGTTTGCTGTGACGCAGGATTGCCATTTAATACATTGTTGCCGGCGCAAGCATCGCTAATCTCGCTCCATCTCTCTAAGTCGGTGCTGTGGCCAGAACTCTCACAATATCCTCATGCTTCATTTCCATGGCCATGCTGAGTGCCGTCTCGCCGTACAAGTTCTTCGCAGTTCCATCAACGCCGCGGTTCCTCAAGAGCTCCACCATGTACAAGCTCTTGGTTTTGACTGCCTCGTGTAATGGTGTATTGTTACTTCTGTCAAGTGCACTGACGTCTGCGCCAGCGGATACCAAGTCTTCGAGGCACGCTTCAATTTGCGGGGCAGGAGCATGTGCTATTTGATGCAAGACTGACTTGCCATATCTTCCGGTATGTCCAGTGAAAACTTTCGGGTCAATGGGCTGGTGCGTTCTTTGCATTTCGTCAATAAATGCATGTATTGCTTGACCGTGACCAGCCTCAGCTGCACGGAAAATGGGCGTCGTCACCAACTCTCAGTCTCGCGCCGGCCTTGACAAGTATGCGCACCATACTGGGCTGATTGCTTTGGAGAGCCTGCCCAAGGGCGCTGTTGACACGTCCCCGACTGTGTCCCGATTCGGCGTTGCTCGTCAGGCTGGCGCCAGCTGCGAGAAGTTGCTTTACAGCTCCATCTATGTTCTTTGCTATTGCTATGTTCAGCGGCGTCATCGCTCCACTATCGGCAATCTCTAAGTTCGGCTTGTGTTCGAGCAGCAACGCAAGCAAGATCGGTCGCTTGCCATTCCAATTGTTGAGAACTTTGTGCAAAAAGGTGTCCCGGCTTAGAATATGGTTGCAATCTACGCCCGAGCGAAGCAACAATCGTAGCATAGCCGGCGTGCCTTCCTTGTTCTGAGTCAACCGCATGAGCACATGCGGATATATGTATGCTTGTCGGGATATGAGCAGGTGCGCAACACCTACATGACAGTTCCCAACGGCAATGACCAGGAAATTGCTATAGGAAGGCTTCAGGATAGTGTCTATGTCAGCTCCATGATCCAGCAAAAGCTCCACGATTCCACGCAGATCGACATCGTCGGACGTGCTGGGTCGTTGCATAGCCCACAGCCAAGCCTTTTTGGGATTGCTTTCGTAAGCCTTCCTTCATCCCGTGAAGCCAGCTTGACTCGGTGCTTTGTGGGCCTTGGCCATGGTCAGCGCCTTGCCAGCCTCGCTGTCGTCTATCTTGCTCAAGATCTCAGCGATCATGTCGTCTGCCTTTTGGATTTCCGCGACCTTGTCTGGCGTCGTACCGTGCGCATCTTTGAGCTCCCCTTGCTCATCTACTGTGCTGCGAATCTCCTCGATTGAAGTCTCCAGATTCTGGCCTTCAGCTGTAGTGTCTGTCTGCTCCACTGGCGTGTAATGATCGCAGCACCTACTTCTAGCTCGCCTACAAGTATCGCACGTGCAGCTTTTGAGGTCGTCATCGAGGTAAAGCAAATTGCCGAGAAGTGCTTGTGCTACCTCTTGATACTTGGGCGGGCATGGACAATGCAGGAGTGATTGGCCGCAATTCTCTCCAATGTTGGCCAGGATAGAAGATATTTGGCAAGGTTCGCATTGGCATATGGATCCAGTGCTGACACTTCTGTCGAAAATCGCTTGGTTCGGAGTCTGTTGAAATTGCGATGTCGTCCAAGAATCCGCATACTTGGCTATCAAGTCCTGCATCTGAGGTCTCACCGCTATTGGACACAGGAGCAGACATTCGTCGCCAATGTTATCTCCAGGACTGGGGCAAGCACCGGCCTCCAGCAGAGCCCCCACGGCTTCAAGTGCGCCTTTCTTGAGTGCTAGATCTAGCGCTGTATCGCTCCTTCCATCCGGAGCATTCAAGGTCGATCGACAGGTATGGTATTGGAGGAGTGCTTGCAGCATTCCAGACTGCTCTGCTCCAGCTGCAACATGTAGAGGTCTCCGCCGCCAAACATTCTCGAGACAAGCATCCGCGCCGGCCTGGAGAAGTCGATCGGCTAGTTGCTGTAGCCCGTAGGCCGCACACTGGTGCAAAGCGGTGTTCCCAGCAATATCTACGGCGTCAACCACGGCACCGGCTTCGATGGCTCGATCTGCGACTTCACATCCAAGCTCTTCATCCTTGAAAAGGGTGATACAATGCAGGATGGTGTTATGATAGGTACTGGTCGCCTAAGTCTGATCAAAACCGTGGAAACATCTCGAAGCCCAGGTTCCCCCTTCAGCATCGCGGAGACATCTGAAATATGTCTCAATTGCTTCGCTGTTCGCCTCCAGAATCTCATGAAGTGGATGCACCTCGACTTTTGTTGACGCGAGGCACATACAGTCCGTTCGTAACGAGGTTGCCGCCCTAGTAGGTTTCTGGCCGGGACAGGTCTTGGTGGATACTGTGCTGTCTCCGGCCTGCTCCACAGCAACAGCTATGCTTAAAGTGACCGGGTGATCTTGTTGCGCCGATGACTCTTGGTTTGAATCACCTTTTTGTTCTTGGCTGTGTTCCACGCTCTTGAGGACGACAGCTTTACCTGGCAAAGTCTCATTATCCCGAGAGAACTCTTGCAGGATCACATACACATCGTTGTTTGACCACTTTTGCGCAAGCGCTGCAGGCGTATCACCATAATTGTTCGTGGTGTCTGGGCTCGCATGATATTCCAGCAACAGCTTTGCTGCTGCGAGGTTATCGGCCATGGCTGCTTGGTGGAGAGGGGTGTTGCCTTCTACCAAATCTTGTACGAGAGTGTCAGCATTGTTGCGCAGTAGTGCTGCAAGCACCTCGGTGGCATTATATCGCACTGCAAGATGAATTGGCGTGAGACCAGATTTAGCAGCTGTGTTGACATCGGCCCCGTACTCAATCATCTTCTCTACCATCTGAACCTGGCCCTGCTGAATCGCGTACATGAGAGGTGAATAGCCTCGTTGATCGAGCACATTGACCTGAGCTTCGAGGTCCAGCAGCCTCAATACTGCAGTGAAGTGTCGCTCGGTGGCGACACGATGCAGAGCGGTCTGTCCGTCAGAAAACCGCGCATTGGGATCTGCGCCTACTCGATGCAGTGCCCGCAGAGCGTTCTCATTCCCCGCGCATGCGGCGGCCACTATCATCGCTGCGGACACTTCTTCTCGGGAAGAGCCTTGAGGCGTTTTGAACGCAGTTAGAATGTCCTTCAGATCGCTATCCGATAAGTTGTCCTGGGTAGAACGTAAAAGCATCTCGAGCATAGCATATCCGCTTTGCGACTCTCCATGATTCAGAGCATTGGAGAACAGGGAACCAGTTTCCTGCTTGGGTTTTGCAAGGTTGGCGCCGTGGCCGATCAGTAACTCCATCATCGTTACATGACCTTGCTCCGCAGCGATGGTCAAGTGGGACGATCCTATTGTGCTCTGCCCATCGACTTTCGCTCCCGCATTGAGTAGAATAGCCGCCGTCTCTACATCACCCAATGACGCGGCTGTGCGGAGTGCGGTATGGCCGTCCTGATTGACCGCATCCAGATTGATACCACTCTCACAGAATGCACGAATGCAATCTGAGTGACCACCGCTCACGGCGAGATGGAACGCAATCCTGTCGTCCTCATAAGAGCCTGTTCGATCAAGCTTAGCCTTGAGCAGGGAGATAACGCATTTCCCGAGCCCCTGCTTAGCAGCTATGCCGAGAGCAGTATAGCCTGACCCGTCCTGTATATCAATGTTGGCCCCATAACTTATGAGCAGCTCCAAAATCTCGTCGTACCCGTGTTGTGCTGCTACAATGACGGGTGCTGCTCGATAGGGCCAGCTAGCTGTACTGTATGAGATCTCGGGACGACGAGGAACAGACCAGATGCACTCCTCGTCGACAAATGCGCCATGTTCCAGAAGCAGTTTCACCATTTTGGTGTGACCTCGAAATACCGCCAAGGCTAGCGGAAAGCAGGACATTATGGGCATCTCGTCGATGGCACTTACTTCGGTTGCTGTTGATTGCCAAGTACGCGACATATTCAGGCGATCAATCGCGATCCGTGCTTTCTGATTGACTGCTGCTCTGCTTTGCAATAGCATTGATGCGATCTCGCAACGGCCAGTCCAGCTTGCGCAATGTATCTCTGTGCCTAGACCTCCAGTCGGACCGCCAAGATATGGCCGCTCGTCCAGCAGTGCTCTGGTGACTTCGACACGATCTTTGATGACCGCCAAACACAAAGGTGTGCCGTAATGTACACTTTGCGCGTCCACATCTGCGCCTCTTCTCAATAGTAATCGGACCACATCTTCGAAGCCACTGAGGGAAGAGTGGTGCAGAGCTGTCATCCCATGCTGATCCTTGAAGTCGAGGTTGGCTTGGAGCCCCATAAGATATTCTACGCGGGGTCCTCGTCCTCGTGCGGCTGCCGAGATGAGCTCGCTATGAAGATCGCTGCCGCTGAGAGCATGATCGGAGGCCTGAGGCGCACTCGTTTAATGATTCGTAACTATGTCTTGTTAGGTAAAGATGTACGATCTGCTCAGTGTACGCCTGCAGCTTACTGTAAATGTTGCCGTTATGTTGGCGTGCGTAATCGCCAGCGGATTGCCCTGAAAATGCGAACTCAGTCACTGTACCGTTGCTCTCGACCTCGATACGGCCCGAGTCTTGATCTGGTGTGACCATGGCGTTTCATCAGTCGTCGATTATGACTCGATGAACAACAGAATTTGGCCAGAAGGTAAGTAAGGTTGACGCTTAAGTTAACGGTCGTTCGCAGCCCGTCATTTTCAGTATGTTGTCCTCAAGTGCACAGCCTACCCGCAGGCCTTGAAGTAACGACATAGTGGCACGACAATGCATCGATCCTGGAATAGACAGGTTTTGATTCGCGGTCGCTTTCGCTATAGCTGCCACAGGTGCAGCTGCAGGTGCGGCCTCCCTGGCTTGCGTCTCAGCTAGAAGTAAGGATCCTCCCAAGCATGAGAGAGCCTCGCATACTTCGGTGCATGAACAAGCCAATATGTCGTAGCTCTTCAGAGCTCGCAGGATCATAGCCTTCTCCGGAAATGTCATGGTGTGCGACGGAACCACAAGATTGGACAACCACGCCAAGATCCGATGTGTCCGTCTCACCCTCAGCTCAGCTTACCACACCGCCGGCATGTGTGCCAAGCACAGTATCGGGAGGACAACAACTCGGCCCGAGTTGAGCCACCCTTCTGTAGCTAAGGAGCTAGCCAGATAGGCCCTGAAAGTACACTGATAATCGCACCATAGCCCGCACTGTGCCTCTTGATGATGCGTATCGATGGGGAGGACGATCAAGATATGGGCTTGCCGACCACAGCCTCCTGATCTCAACCAATGCCACTTCTTTTGACTGATAGGATCGGAAGGATGGCATGATATAGTCCCAACACGACATGATCAGTGAGCTGCACACCTGAAAGGGGCCACGAGTGATGAATACATCTATTGTCTGTACTTGCTTGATCATGCGGAAAGCTATATACAGACTACCTCTTCTGCGAGCAACTGATTAGCTCATGAAGGCGCCTTGTATCCAACCTCCTCCAATCCCTCCTTCAGATACTTGATCGCACGATCAATATCGTCCCTCCCTGGGTCCGTCACGGACACGCCCATGTGTCCGAATCGAATGTACTTGGTCGCAATCTCCTTGTGCAGACCACCAGCAAAGATGACGCCCTTCTTCAGCAGAGCAGGCAGAATCTCCGGAGGCTTCAGCTCGTTAGGTAGATATATCGCAGTCATACCGTTGGCCTGGTTCTCCGGCTTGCTGGCGAGCTGCTTCAAGCCAAGGTCTGTGATGGCCTTCTTAACCTTCTGGCTGGTCTCCTTGTGTATCCTGAAGCGCTCTTCGAGTGGCTTCGACAAGATTTGTGAGAGGGAGGTGTGCAGGGCGTGGATGAGCTGTGGTGAAGGCGTGGCGAAGTATGAAGGCTTCTTCGCTTCGTAGTTTTGCATGATCGGGAGCCAGTTCTTCCATGAGCCGAAGTATGAGTTTGGTCGCGTCTTGCGGTTCTTGAATGTCTCAATTGCGCGTCCGGAAGCCATCACGATGGAAAGACCTGCTGGGCAGCCAATTGCCTTTTGCGAAGCAGTGATGACAGCGTCAACGCCCCACTCGTCGAAGCGAATCTCCTCGCTACCCACTGAGCACACTCCGTCGACAATGAGGAGAGTCTCTGGAGAGACCTTCTTCAACAGCTTGGAAAGAGGCTCAATCTCTGACAAGACCCCGGTAGAGGTATCGACGTGTGTAACTGTGACGACCTTGTACTTCTTCTCCTTCAATGCCTGCTCGATCTCGTCAAGTTGTGGTCGATCTCCAATTGGTGCCTTCAATTGTGTAGCATTGACTCCATACGTCTCGAAGCAGTCGGCAAAGCTGTCTGCAAAGTAGCCAGTGTGTAGCACCAGAGCATCTTCACCTGGCTCCGTCAGATTTGCAGCGATCTGGTCCCAGCCAAGTGTTCCTGAGCCGGAGATGACAAAGGCTTGCGCGTTGGGGTCCCTGCTGATGAAGAGCTTTCGGAGCATAGCGAGGACATCGCCAAAGGTGTTGACAAATGGCTGTCCAACGTGGGACTCGGAGTAGTGGGACATGGATTGCAGGACCTCATCGTCGAATTCGATGGGTCCTGGAATCAGCAGAGCTGGGTGAGGTGGTTGAGAAGACATCTTCTTAGCAGCTGGCTTGCTTCGCTTGCCTTCTTCTTTCAATGACACGGCAGCAGTGGAAAAGTCTCGACGCTGTTCTGGAGCTTTGAATGTCTCTCCGGAGCCTGTAGCAGCAAAATCGTCGACGATCCTGCTTTCAATGGAAAATGGCGTGTTGAGAGGGATGTCGTGAGAAGGAGTGTAGCTGAAATGTCTCGAGAGCTGAGCTAGACGATCCTTGGGTGGCATTCTTTTTGTTGTATGACGGCCTCCTACGCCGACGAGGGGTATTGCGGAGCGGAAGAACAGACGTGGGGCAGCCAGGATGACGCAGGTGATGGGCCGGCTGAAGGCTCCGAATGCTGCCAATGGCTGAGAGGTAATATGCTGGTTCCTGCAGCAGAGCAGAGCTTGAATTTCCACACCCAAAAGTCGACTGTCTTCTCGTGAGAAAACAAGTCTCCTTGATCAAACAGAGATTTGGCTGTCGTTTGGGGACTGGTATAAGACGTGCAGTGCTGTTTCGGGATTGTCTGCACTTCGGAAGAGCACCAGGCTATCCCCTGGTAGCACGATTGAACGGGATCCGGTCAATTATCGAAGCTGTTCTCGTGAAGAAAAAGCAACTGAGGGGTCTGTAATTGGTGTCGCTGATGATCAAGACGAAGCAGACAGGGCGAGCAGAGGCAGAGATGGGGTGATGAGGCGGTGAAACTGCAGTGCGGTCGCAAAAATGGCATCGACGGCACTTGGAGGAACAATAATTCGCGTCTCGCGCTTCCAGACCCAGACCCAGACCCCCGGCAAATCTGGAGATCCAAAGCACTGACCAGAAATTGATGAGAGCTTGTTTGGCGGCAGGTCAGCCGGCGGCAGTTCACCAGACAGCAGTACCTAAGTTAGTTAGACTACATACAGCTCAAGACTACACAATCACCACTTTCTGTCAATATGGCGTCGAGATTGGTGCTGGTCCTTGGTGACCTGTTCATTCCCGACAGAGCAATTGTGAGCTTCAGCTGCAGCAATGCGTGCAACATGTGTGTGTAAATGGCCTGGCTGACAGGCTGGTAGGACATTCCCGCAAAGGTAGACACTATCACGATCACGAGTGAGTGATACAGACAGATCGGGCAGATACTGACACTGCTGGACACACAGTTCAAGAAGCTGTTGACTCCCGGCAAGATCTCGCAGATCTTGTGCTTGGGAAACCTCACATCGCCTTCCGTCTACCACTTCCTGCGAAACCTGGCGCCTGATCTCCAACTCGTCAAGGGCGACTTCGACATCCCCCTCACAACCACCAGTGCGCAGGACGGCTCAAATGCGGGAGCTGGCGCTGGGTTCCCGATCCCAACAGCCCTCAGCAAAGTGGTGACACATGGCAGCTTGAGAATTGGCTTCACACATGGCGACAGCATCATCCCGCCGGGAGATCCAGATGCGCTACTGATTGCGGCGCGGCAGATGGACGTAGACGTGCTGTGCTGCGGCGGCACATGCAAGTTTGAGGCATACGAGATGGAGGGCAAGTTCTTTGTCAATCCAGGCAGCGCAACAGGCGCAGTGTCGTGGTCAGACGAGACACTGGGCGGCGAGGACGATGAGGAGGGCAACGTACCTTCTTTCGTGCTGATGGACGTGCAGGGTGATGTGCTCGTGCTATACGTCTACCAGCTGAAGAAAGACGCTGACGGTAACGAGAACGTGGGCGTAGAGAAAGTGTCTTTTCGGAAAAACGCGTAGCGCACTTGAGACACGACAGCGAGTGGATGCACTGATGCTGGGCGCAAAGCAGCGCCAAGACAGTGAGACATAGTCATGCGACGGACACGAATAGAGCCAACGACATACGCAACACGCTGCTCGATCGACTTTCCACCCGATAAGCGTGTAGAAGTGCTTCGACTGACAAGAGACAGATCCTACAACATGCAGCTGAGATACGCAGAGAGACCTTACCACGGCTGCAGGTACGATACATGTCTGTAATCGTACATCACTGTCTCGCGTGGCAAGTGACTGTCGATACGACACTGGAAGATCAGCATAAATACTACGATGAAAGGCTCCTTGACAAAGCAGCAAACACAGCTGTCAACAGCGAGGACAGACAATGGCTTCTTCAAGCACGTTTATATCTGTCACTCCGTCTTTTGACGCTCGTCGAGTCTCCGCAGAGCCCTACAAAGACGCTGTGGAGAGACTTCCACCACGTGTTTTACAACAAGGCGATTCACCTTCTGTACGCAAGCCTGAATCTGTAGGCAGGATCAAACATACAACACTGCCCGACCGACCTGTTCTTCCTTATATTAGTGGCAACGCCCCTTTCACCCCTAGTGCTTTCGAGGTCGACTCGGAACGTCTGGTACTGGCCTGGGATGCAAGGGAGCTTCGGAGACAGAGTGCCTTGGCCGAGGCTGCACTCGAAGCGCAGCGAACGCAAGAACCACCTACCAAGCCCTTCCCTTCCAGTGCAGTTCGCAGTGGGACAATTGCCTCTGATCTTCCTGCTACGCTGCGTCCTGGCATGCGAGCTGAGCAACCTGTGTCGCGAAAACCTGTCTCGAGCGTTCGTCTGAGCGCGCCTCTCCCGCCTGAGCCAATCGAGCAGCCTCTGTCACCTGCATCTAGATCAACAGCCACTTCTTCTCGGCAAAGGCCACTATCGACGAACACCTCCCATAGGCTGTCTACTACGACTACTGCGAAAGCCTCTGTCAAAAGCGCTGCTCCACGTTCAGTATCACCTGAGCTCAGCACGCCCAAACAACGCCTTCGTGTGGTCAATGCGACTGAGGGTGATAATCTCTCCCTCTCAGATGCGGCTGGGCCGTCAGCTCAGCCTGCGAGACATACGGGCAAAGCTCCTGCTGACCCACGCATCAGACAGAATCTGGAGGCAGCCAGAGCGCAAACGAGACATGAGCGGCAGGAACCTCCGATGGTTCCAAGACATGGCACTCCTATCAGTATGAGTCACGTCACTGGTCAAAGGACTCAGCCAGCAGTCCCTCCGCCCTCAGCGCGAGATGAGTGGGCATTTGCCATGCTGGACCAGTCAGCGGCATTAGATCATGATGAGCGACCGGCTTGGAAGAAGCTGATCCACCAAGTGCAAAAGTGTGCTGACAAGTGTGTGCAGAAGCTGAAGAAGCACATTCGTGGCAAAGGTGAAGCAGCCACGGCTATGCCGATTCCTGAAGATGTGATTTGCCGCTCTACGAGGCGGACTAGGGAAAGAAGCGCGGAATTAGCACTGGACTGAAAATTGGCTGGACTGAGGGCTCACACGATCTATCTGCAAGCTGCACAAACATATTCACAACGTCATACAGACGATAAGGGGAAGGGGAACATGAACTGGAGATCTGGTCCGACCAATCCCAGCGAAACGAATCATACGGAACCAGAAGACTGAATCATTTGCACATGTTGCTACAAATACACCCTCCAACGCCACCTCCAGAACCCAACACCAACCCAACCCACAACCCCAGCACAACCCCTTCATAAAGGCTCAAGAAACCAAAGACAACTGCCCCGCCTCCTCCTCCCACGTCCTCGGCTCCGGCGTCAACCCACGACTCAGCGCCTTCATCCTCAACGCAACCAACACCTTCCACGCCAAGCGCTTCTTCCTCTCGACGCAGTCCTTCCATTGCGAGACCACCAATTTCTGCAAAAGAGTCTGGTACATCACACTTTGACTCTGTTGCTTTTGGAGAAGCGCTTCAGAGGCACGCATGAGATTGTGGTAGTTAGCGATTGCGCCGTTGGAGGGGCGGGGTGGGGAGGATCTGGATGGGACAAGACTTAGTTCCTGGGTGGGAGGAGGGGAGGATGTGGTGGGAAAGGACTTACGATGCGGATCGGGCTTCTTGAGACTGGATGTCTCGCTCGGAGACGTAGCGGTATCTGACTGGCGCCATGCTGTGGGGATCTGAAGTGTCAGATTGGGATCGAGGTGGAGGCTGTCGATATTTAGATTGGTATTGTTGGGCCAAGAGAGGCTGGTTGGTGAGTGATTTGTGGTGACGACAGTGCTTGTGCGGTGGAATGGATGGTAAAGGCTGACCAAGCCGATAGTGTTGTTTGCTTTGACGGGATTTGGGACTGGTGTGTAAGGTGGCTTAGTGCGAAGTAGATAGCTTGTTGGACTTTGATCTCTTGACAGCTGATTGCAGATTGGGCAGATGAACTGATGGTGGAAGAGTAGACGTGAACTTCACATGTACTTATGCTACTCCCGTTGCCCATACCAGGAGTCCTCAAACTCCCCTTGACCTGCATTCCGATATCTCACGAGCACGACTAGCTACGAAGTGGGATGACACGGAGCTGGATCAACGATCGAAGGCCTGAGGCTTGCACGAGTTGGCACGGGTACAACGAAGACACGACAACGAGAGCGAGCACTTATTTCGATCGACACGATCATAGTAGCTGTTCGACAATGGGCAGTGGGTCGGGCCCGCATGGGGAGAGGTATATATGGACGGAAAGCTTATTCGAACAAACAACCAACCAAACAGTGCTTAACTACTCTCCGCATTACATCCGCTCCACATGAGAATGAAACACGAGGCAACAAAACAACCCCCGTTCATCGATCAGAAGACGTGCATCATCCAATACATCTAAAACTTTACACCTCAGCAACGTACAGCCAGCCTAAAGCCCAGACCACCCCCTTCATGAACCTAGCCAAATTCCAACATCACACCAAACTCCACCACCCCCTGTCCCTCTCCCCTTCCGAGCCATTCTCGTCCCTTCTCCAGTCTTCTCCTTTCGCCAGTCCTCTCTCCCTTCCATTACTCTTCTCACTCACTTCCCCAGAACCTGCTGACGTCCACTCCCACTCCCCACAACCCCACGCAAAGGCAACCTCGCCCAATGCGGAGACGCCACGGCCCTTGTATTCGCAGCAGCAGTACCAGTGCCAGTAGTAGCTTCTATGAGCTGTGAAGGAGGCCGAATCAATCCATCAGACCAATGTTGTGGTTGGGTGACTCTCCAGGTGCGGAACGTCTCTGGTGTTGGAATGTGCTGTTGTTGGGATTCGGTCGTCGCTGCAGTGGATGTTGAAGATCTTGGCGAAGATGACTTTTGTTCGAGGGCTTTGGCTTTCAGTGCTGTAGTGGCGATTCTGTCCAATGAATTGATTGCTGCAGCTGCTGGACGAGTCGCAGCGCTGGCGATGGGTTGTGATGTGGTGGAGACTGCTTTGCGGCCGAGGAGGAAGGGCATGTCGCTTTATAGGGAGAGGACGGAGGTTTGGAGGGCTTTTTTGGTGGGCATTTTGATGTTGGATAATTCAACAGATGGAGTGTCGGCTGTAAGCTTTGGTCAATAGCTATGGATGTGGCGAGATGTGGGCGGGCTCATATGCTTTGTTGCCTAGCTTTGGAGTATGAGATGTGAGCCTTTCGTCCGGTCAGACATGTAGGGTTGGACAGTCATGATCGCAGTGTCTCCTGACGGGCATGTTCGGGTATGTGTAGCATGGCATTGCGCGTCTGGTACCTCCTATCAGTCTACGAGAACTGCCTATAGGTCTACTGACCTCGATCAGCGATGGAACGTGGAGGAAGTCGTGCTATTGGCTGACATCTCCTGCTCGGACTACACCTCGAGCTGCCCATGCCAAAGCAGTAGGTAGATCTGCGGTATAGCGAATGATCGCTGCAATCAGGAGGTGAAGTTGGAACAAGAAGCTGTTGTAGCTCTTCGGAAGCGGGTAAAGTAGGCTGGTAGGGATGAGGTCCGAAGTGTTCCGGACTTTCTCGTCTTGACGGAATATCAAACAGATGGCATTATTCTCATTGCTGCGATACAGTGACTACACGTAGCATTGAGCTTTCTTCTGATGAAATAGTCGCATCAGGGAAATGGGCCACGACTTGACTCTCGGACGAGTGCATAGAGTGCAATGCTTTTCGATCATGCGCGCAGAAAGTGAGCAAGGGAATAATATGGCGGAGGGAAGAAAGGGCTGAGATGGAGTATGCCATTAGCTTGGTGGAAGGTGAACAGTGTGGTGGTGGCAGATTGTGGGTTCACATTTTATCCTTGAGTGAAAGCTGATGCTCATCTCGTGCCATTCTCGTGTCTGGTATGTACGAGGATCTTGCTCTGTTTCCCCCTCTGCAGATATCTTGTCAAACTTCTTGTCGAGCCGATATGCTCTTAGATAGGGGTCGCCTGAACTTCTCTTCTGATCCTACGCCGACCAGCCAATCGTGCAGCTCTATCGCTCGTACCCACTTTCGGCTTGTCGTGAATCTCGTCTGTTGTGTTGTCCATCTCTCGCCAGAGGACTTTGACCTGTCTGTGTAGGACACGCATGAGCGTATTGCTCTGTAGATGGTCTGGAATCGTGACATCTGGTATTTGTCGATTCGACGGAGTCTGCTCTGAAATGACTGCTTCCTCGCCATCGATTGACCCAGCACCTGTGACAGTATCGAACGCTTCCGAGTCTTTGACAGCTTCGGAGATGTGGTCGTAATCATCCTCCTCATCTGCATCGGCGCGACCACCCACGATGGTGAGTAGAGTCTGTACAAACAGCTCCTTCAGGTAGGCGAAGCTGAAGCCTTCAGTGAGGTGTGCGAGAATGCCAGCAATGTCCTCGTGGTATTCGATGTTGCTGTTCTTTTCGAGCTTCTTTCGCCAGTAGTTGCAGTATGCCATTCTCTCTTGCTCGCCCGGTAGACGGAAGTGATATTTGCGGTCGAATCGGCTTGGTCTCTTGCTGATGGCAGGGTCAAGCTTCTCGAGATGGTTAGTAGATCCACACATGAGAATGCCATCATTGCGCTCGAGACCGTCGACCTCGTTCAAGAAGTAGCTGCGAACTTTGTCCACCACCAGACTGTCGAGGTCTTCAAAGATGAGCATACAGGGCGCCATCTTGCGAGCCATGGAGAATATGGCTCGAATGGAGTATTCTTCTCCCTGGCATGCGCTGAGGGTCTTGACATACAAGCTGACAACGTCTGACTGCTGGAGTGAGTTCATCAAAGCTTTGATACTGATGGTCTTGCCGCAGCCAGGTGTACCGTGGAAGATCAGGCCTCTTTTCCAAGGCACCGAGTATTCCTCGTAGATGGCTCGAGATGCGAAGAAGCCCTCTACATCCTTGATGATGTTGGCCTTCATCTCCGGGTCTAGGATGACATCGTCCCATGTTGCAGTCTGTACGGCAGTCCAAAGCGACTTGTCCTTGAACCAGCTACCCTGATCGAAGACGTACACCTCATCGTGCAATTCGGCAGACCACTTTCCGGCGGCAGTGACGAGTTGGTCGGCGGCTGCCGAGTGATCTTGGCGCCCATTAGCAGCCTTGGGCGAAAGAATGAAGTTCATTTTTTGGCGGTGGTCGTAGCCATATTGCAGGTACCACTCCGCGCGCAAGATTATAAATTCGTTGCTTTGATGCCTGTAGGCGTACATGCCAAAGCGGACTCTCTCTGAGAGCTTGCCGTCTCCTCCCTCCATACGTGTAGCGGGTGCAGCATAATGGCGAAGAGCCAAGAAGTCGTCATCGTCTCGCAGCAGCTTTGCCTCTGCATGGCCTGCATCGGCATAGTCGAAGAGATTCGCGTCTGAGTCCTTTACCACAGTGATATGCTGAGCTGGGTACAGGTTTCGAAGAGCATCGTGGACAATGAGCTCACCATATTCGTGAGGGCGTGTGAAGTTTGATTTGAAAAGCTCAAAAATTGTTGTTGTGCTGATGCTCGATTGGCCTGGGTCGCCCATGGTGGTTTGTTGTGAAGAATGAGGGAAATGAGAGAAGGAAGGTAGAGGAGGCGAATTGCAAAATGTCGATAGAGGTCAACGTTTCGCTCAACAGAGCAAACTTATACCGGACAAAGTGACTGTACTGCCAGATCAAGGCAGCAGCGTCGTATCCATAGCTGCAGCATCAAAGTCAAGACGACAAGGCATAGCCAATCAAGCAAGCTCACCGGTGTGACATGCTGCATCGGCGAGAGATGGCGCATCCTTCTTGTGTCAGGTGTGCGTATGCAGCACGCCGGGACTTGCTGTGTCGCTGTATGTAGGCGGCGTGTGTAGTGCGGTGTTTGCAATAGGAAGCAAGAGATGGAGACTTGCTTGCGGGAGGCAGATGGAGGCTCGGGACACTAGTTAGCGCAGCCTGGCTTGGCGTGATCCCTGAAGTGCGAAAGGTGCGAGGAACCCCTGCGCGATATGGACACGCGATCCAGAACTGACTTCTTTCGCGGAGCCATTGCTGCTGACTTCTCAACACACACTCTTTAGAGCATTGTCTTCCCCCGCCATGAAGTCGATCTTGAGCAGCCTCGCGCTCTTTATGAGCTGCGCAGAGGCTCTGTACTTTTACATTGACGGGCCCTCGCAAAAATGCTTCTTCGAGGTGCTTCCCAAGGACACTTTGGTTGTTGGTGAGCAGGAGCAGGAGCATGGAACAGACCAGAGCTGGAGATGTAGAATGGAACTAAGTCGTATGAATAGGCCACTTCAAGGCGACACAATACAACCACAACTCGCGACAGTACGAGCACAACAATGACATGGTATGACCTGCCTTCGCAAACAAATGCATTCGCGGAACAACTTCTGACAGCAATCCTTCCCCCAGGGCATCTACATAACCGTCGACGAGCTCTTCCATAATGACCACCGTGTCGTCTCCCAGCGCGGCCGATCCGATGGCAAATTCACCTTCACAGCCGCCGACTCGGGTGAGCACCGTCTATGCTTCACGCCCACCAACGTCCACTCCTCCTCCGGCATCTCCTACAATGGCGCGCATGTCGGAGGCGTCAAGTTCGAACTCGACATGGCCATTGGCGAAACGTCACAAATCGAGAGCACCGACAAGGACAAACTGAACGAAGTCGCATCGAAGGTCAAAGATTTGAACGCCAGGCTGCAAGACGTACGGAGAGAGCAGATCTTCCAACGAGAAAGAGAAGCAGAGTTCAGAGATCAGAGTGAGAATGTCAACTCGCGAGTGGTCAGGTGGACATTCATCCAGATTGTGGTGTTGGCTTTGACCTGCGCATGGCAATTGAGCTATTTGCGCGCTTTCTTCATCAAGCAGAAGCTCACCTAGGGAAGACTGATCAGTGCATTGGGAGATATGTATGCATAGCGGGATAAGCGGCTGGAGTTGGCAGGCTGCTGCACATATAGCCTTGTTACGACAACGACATTCTCAATCTAAGCAAAACATGGCGACTCTGACGACATTACCAGCAGAACTCGTTGCGCATATCGCAGAGTTGACAGACCCTGCTTCACACATGGATCTGATCTGCACCTGCAGCTACATTGCTGGAGCTCTCAGAGGCATCATCAAGCGCCATCGAGCAGCAGCTGCACAGTCTTCATACTGCGACCTGCTCCCAAACACGATACCTGACTTGCTGAGGAAAATTTGGACAGATCCGATCACGGCATACATATCATGTGAGAAGCATTCGGTGAGCTCGATCGTTCCTGCTACGAACGAGCATCAAACACTAATACGTAGTCACAGCATCTGGAGCGCACGATCCACTTGGGCAGACTGGCGACCGGACATGAGTGATATCAGAAACAGTGACGACCGTTTCGAAAATCAACCGGCACTAAACTGGTCGTTTGCACAAGGTGAAATTGACAAGTATATAAGTTTAGCAGCCCGATACCTTGACGATTTTGACGAAGGGAGCTATCTTCGACAGAACGCTCACGGTGAGCTTGCCGATGGAGACGATGGCTTTGCCAAAGCTCTTCTGATGGTCATGTGTCCTCGCTTGGACAGCGTCTACTATGCTCGAGGCGTCAATGGAGAAGCGCTTGATGGGAATACCATTTGAAAGCAGGAGTCTATACTGGCTCTGCGAGTTCATCATGAGTTGTCGAGGACGGGATGTGATGTGATGTGTTGGCCACCAGGTCTGCAGTCTCTTCGACATCTCGCAATCGGCGTCGAAACTGGCACGTGGCTGGATCGACCAGAGTATCCGGACTGCTACGAGCCCGAGTTTCTGGCAAAGATTACTGAATTTGCCAAATCTGGAGTCGCTATACTTGTACGCACTGTCTCAACGGGATGCGGATGGGGAGGAGACGTATCCTATCGAGCCTGGCTGCTCGTCTCTGCGGCACCTCTTTCTGGACCAGGTCAACGAGGTCGACACGGAGACCTGGAGCAAGCTTATGGAGGCTTGCAAAGATCAGGTAGCTACTACCATTCGCGGCAGACGTGATAGCCCATACGAGCAAAGAACTGACTATGGACAACAGTTGACTAGCCTGGCATTCCGCGGCGGAGCCCAGAATAACATGGACAACCTGGTCGAGCTGGCACGAGAGCACTGTACTAATCTCCAAAGTCTCATGGTCTACGGATCGGAAGGGCTCGGACCTGCGGGGAGATCGCTGTGGTCTCTTCTACCCCGAGGTCCTTGGAGGCTACAATAGTGGTGTCGACCTTCGAAATGTCACTCTCGTTGTCAGTGATCTTGCATTGGGCTCCATGTTCCACAGCGACAAGGACCGTTATCCAGAACCGAGAGAGCGATGCGTTCGATATGTGATGCTGCCCGGAGATGATTCGCCGTTGCCTTCTACCTTGGAAGTCCTCGTCTTTGTCGGGGACTTTGCTCACTTGGGCTCGTTTCTTGGGGAAGATGACATTCCGCTTGCCCAAACCGCAGATTGGTTCGACGATGCACTTGCTGCAATGATCAGCGGGCGAGTTGAAGTTTGTGACGACGAGGACGACGAAGGTGAGAAAGTAGAAGGGCAAGAAGAAAAGCAAAAAGAGGAGGGCGACGACAATGTCGTCGATGAAACAGATGATGGAGAGGGACCTGGTTCTCCACGTCGAAATTCGGAGGATCTCGACCAACACGAGCAAGTCGAGACCGGAGATGAAGACCAATACGCCGAACAACAAGCTCCATACGTCTACCCAAATCTGCGCGTCATCTACATCGACCCGTGGCCCCAAATCCCTCGTCACGACCTAGCAGACGAACGAGGTCCCAAGCTGTGGCTGCAAAAAAAATCAATCCAAGCCGCTCATGAACGTGGCATCGAGGTCCGAAGCAGAGTCAATGTCAACAGCTACCATCAGCCTATTGACCTCCATATCCCACCAGACAGATACGACATGCGGCCAGAAATATCACCGCCCACCAACGAGACCTTTGTTCCGATCTCTGGCGAATGGTGTGAACGTGGATGCAGGAACTGCGGAACCTGCCCACCTTGCCTGGAGCTTTTCACAAAGGAGGCCTGGGCGACCGCGTACAAAGCCGCCACTAACCGATCGAGATGGTTCGTTCTACTATCGATAATTGAGCAAGATGAGATAGATACCCGACAAGATATGGACTCGCATTCTCGAGCAGACTGGCGAGGATAACGTTCCAGGAAGGATACGACGTCCAGCCACTGCAGGAAATATCGCCGAAACCGACGATGTGCGGGAGAGAGAGACAGTCTCTAATCGACCTGATGGTGCCCTTCCCGGCTATTGGATTCCCCGATGACCAGGAGGAAGCAATTCAATCGTCAATGATTCTGGTCTCCGCCCCAGCGCTTCAGCTACACCAGCTTGTGCACAATCAGCGCTTCCGGGACCGTAGAAATTTTTCGTATTGCATGCAGAGTTAGTTGTAGTGACGACTTTCTTCCCCCTTTTTTTAGGAGACGAAATGCTCAACTCGTGGTGTGGTATCTTGATGTATCGGCCACAAAACTTAATCTCTGCCGCCACAACAACAACAACAGCCGAGTTTAATAATCTTCTTACTCGGATGCCTGCGAAATGGAAATGGGCTTGGGCTGGGCTGTTGATTGACAATAGCTCTGAGAGATCCGATCCGGCGGTTTCCATGGGAAAAAAGCTCTCTGA